>APFE031571238.1:127555-138338 GCA_000404065.3 Pinus taeda
AAATCCAAGCATCATGTCTGTATTAAGGATTTCAAAGTCATTGCTAGAGTTCATCATTTCCACCATAGGAAACTTAGGGAGGCTATTGAGATTGAGAGACATACTAGAAATTTAAATAGAGATGATGGTTGGAAGCTAAGCAAGAGCTCAATTCTAGCCCTCTCCTTATTATTCTCTTGTCTCCTCCTCACTTCTTCTTCCTTCCACTCCCTTCTTTTTTCTTGTGATCGGTAATCTTCATTAATTCTCTTGTTTTTATCATTCTCCTTTTGTTTTCCTTAACTTTTTTTTGTATCCTTTCCTTTCTCTTTAGAATTTTTTTATTATTATTTGACATTATTTATGAACTCCTAGCAATGATTTTTATATCTCACACTAAACCTCTCATTAAATTTTTTGCGTATTCTTATCCTCTTTATACCCACTTTTTTTGGTTTAATATATATAACATTGTTTTCTTATAATTTACTATAATTTAATATTTTATTCCTAACAACTTATTTTATTAAGTTTTTTTCCTATTAATTTTCCCTTAATCTTATATTAATATTGGTAAGCCAAAAATTATAACCTATATTTATAATATCTTATAACTATATTTATTATATTTTCCGGAATTTATAACTAAAGAATATTAAATAATTCCCTTTTAGGTTTTCTAGCTACGTAATCTCCAACGGCTAGTTCTCCACAGCTAGTTTTCAATAGCTAGTTTTAACCCTAGACAATGATGCACCCTTACTATTTATTCCTGAAAATTGTATGATTTTTTCCACCTTGTCCTGAGGATGAACCACATTAGTTGGTTCAAAACGTCGACCCAATCCTGAAAATGGGATTAATCTGAAACACATTAATCTCAATTATGGATCACAAAAGTCTCGGATCTAACAATATATTTTTATATTTTATTTTAAATTAATAATTTTATTTTTTTTAATTGCTTTGGCAATCTTTTTTATTTTCCTTTTATTTTCCAATGTTTTTTTAAACTTATCTTTTTAAACATTTTTTAGTGGTTTTTATTTTATTTTACTCTCTTTATTTTTCTTTCTTTTTTTTAAATTTTACATGGTTGTTAATTGTTTGTTACATTTTTATATTTTTATAATTTCATTACTATATATTTTTTATATTTGATTTTTTTGTCATTTTTTATTTTTATTACTTGTTTAATTTTTATTTTTTTAGATTTTTCAATATCTTTAATTTTGTTTTCTTTTATTTTTCTGTTTTTTTTTTTAAATATTTGAATTTTGTTTATATAAATATATATATATATATATATAATATATATTATATATTTATTTACTGTTTACTGTCGATGCTTGCCTAGCAACCCGATCCCATTATGTGCAATTTGATAGTAGATTTTAAATTTTTCGTTATAATGAATCAATTTTGTCCCACGATGTGTTAATTTCATAGTTCATCTTTTGGTTTTCATTACAATGGGTTGAGCTCACCTACATTGCATGTCAATTTGATAGTTCATTTTTTTTTTTTTTTGCAATGTATCAAGTTGTCTTAGGCTAAGATTTCAAAATCGTTGTACATTTAGCATTTCAAAAAATTTCCTCTTGGTATAATAATTTTTCCATTCACGTGTTTATTTTTGAAGCTTTTCAGTCATAAAAATTTTCCACAATGTCATGCTCGAAATATTTTCAAAATTTAAGATTGTTTTGTAGTCATAATCTTTGGTTTTAATTCCATGGTTGAAAAATTGTCAAGGTTTTAATGTTTTTCTAAGTCATTATATTTTATCTTTAATTTTATGATTGAAAACAATTACAAATATTTTTTTTAGCACCATGCTTGAAAATTGTTGGAATTTTAAGGGTTTTCAAAGAAATGATATTTTAAATTTAATGTTACGGTTAAAAATCGTTGGAATTTTAAGGTTTTTCAAAGACACTATACTTTATCATTAATTTTCATGCCTGAAAATCATTGAAAATTTAAAGTTTTTCAGAATCATGATATCTTTTTACTTTTAACATCATTATTAAAAAAATGTTGAAAATTTACCGTAAGAAAAAAGATGTTATTTTAGCATCAATTTCGATTTCAAGGTGTTTTTGCCCCAAACAAAATGGATTTTATTTTTTTAATGTTATTTTAAAAAATATTGAAAATTTACTCTGAAAAAATATGTTCATGCAAAATCAAGACTTTTTATTTTTGGCTTGTTTTTTCATGTTTTTTTTTGGATTTTTGGGCTGGAGTACCCGTTTTGAGGTAATAGTTCTCATTTGATTGGTAACTATGTTATTATCATCCTCAACCGATGCAAATTGTGTCTTTCATGATTACAAAGCTTCCTTGTTCAAAAATAGGACTTCAAAATCAATGGAAAAAAATAAGACTTAATGCGAACAATTATGAGTAGAAAAATATGAGATTACATGAGACTAGAGATGGATGAATGGTTAAAAAATAAATCTTGTTGCTGTAAGTGTATGAACGATTATTCTTTTGGGAGTGAAATTACAACGTGCTTAAGCCCAGGTTGTAAGTATTTGATCCATTTCAACCTGTAGCTCTTTCTCGACCTCTGAGGACATGTATGCATATGATGATTATATAATGGCATAGATCCATTTTAAATACGAACATAACATGAATCAAGAGACACCAAATTTCTTCATGTGCAAACTTTTTTAGAGTGCAAATACAATGTATAACTTTTCATTATTTAAATTGTATTTTTGAATGCTATATAGAGCATATATATGACCAAATAAACATTTTAACTGTAAAATAATATATTTTCCAAGATAATAACTATAATAACTCTTTCATTCATGTGTTTATTTTTGAAGCTTTTTCAGTCATAAAATTTTTCCATAATGTCATGCTTGAAATATTTTGAAAAATTAACATTGTTTTGTAGTCATAATATTTTGGTTTTAATTCCATAGTTGAAAAATCGTCAAGATTTTAATGTTTTTTTAAATCATTATATTTTATCTTTAATTTTATGGTTCAAAATAGTTACAAATATTTTTTTTAGTACCATGATTGAAAATTGTTGGAATTTTAAAGTTTTTCAAAGAAGTGATATTTTAAATTTTATGTCATGCTTAAAAATCGTTGAAACCTTAAGGCTTTTCAAAGACGGTATATTTTATCGTTAATTTCATGCTTGAAAATCATCGAAAATTTAAAGGTTTTCAGAATCACGATATTTTTTTGTTTTAAACGTCATTATTTAAAAAACGTTGAAAATTTACCCTATGAAAAAAGTCATTATTCTGGGATCAAGACTTTTCGATTTCAAGGTGTTTTTTGCCACAAACAAAATGGATTTTTTTTTTACTGTTCTTTTAAAAAATATTGAAAATTTGTTATGAGAAAAATGGTGATGCAAAATCAACATTTTTTATTTTTGGGTTGTTTTTTCAAGTTTTTTTTGGGATTTTTGGGCTCGAGTACCTGTTTTGAGGTAACATTTCCCGTTTGATTGGTAACTATATTATTATCATCCAGCCGGTGGAAATTGTGTCTTTCACGGTTACAAAGCTTCCTTGTTCAAAAATAGTACTTCAAAATCAACGGAAAAAAATAGGACTTAATGCGAACAATTATGAGTAGATAAATCTGAGATTATAAGAGACCAGACATGGATGAATGGTTAGAAAATCAATCTATTTGGTGTAAGTGTATGAACGATTGTTCTTTTGGGAGTGAAATTACAACATGCTTAAGCCCGGGTTGTAAGTATTTGATCCATTTCAACCTGCATCTCTTTCTCGACCTCTGAGGACATGTATGCATATGATGATTATATAATGGCATAGGTCCATTGTAAATACAGACCTAACATGAATAGAGAGAGATCAAATTTATTCATGTGCAAACTTTTTTAGAGTGCAAATACAATATATAACTTTTCATTATTTAAATTGTATTTTTGAATGCTATATAGAGCATATAGAAGACCAAATAAAGATTTTAACTATAAAATAATATAATTTCCAAGATATATACATAATTTTTTTTTATTACTGTGCACATTATTTTTCTATTTAGAGTATAATTTATTTTTATTTTAAAGAGGTATGTGTCAACTCAATGGACAATAGACGAGCAAACTTACACATCCTCTTCATACTAAACTATATAATAAGTCGAGCTTTATTTTGGTGGAAAGATATGGATACATTGATGATATTTTGGAAATCCAATATATATAGTTTATCATAAGTCTGGCATGATGATGAATATAAGCAAAACTATCGTATTTTACTGATATTCATTAGATGTATAATAAAATCAAAATATCTGCTTTAAAATTATTCATCTTGAAACGAGAGTAGAACATCACTCCTGAGAGTTACTATGAATAAATAAGAAAGGTTATTCACTGAGATATTATATAAAGAAAGGTAAATCACTTTAAAAAAACAATTTTCTCATTTTATTATAAACACTTAGTTAAAAGAATGAGATATTATATACTGCATAGGGAAATCACTATGAGATCAAATTTCACATTTCCTTATAAAAATTGGGTTAAAAGAAGAATGTGAGGATGATTTTATTTTAAAAAGGCATAAAATTCCCAACTATTTCCGTGTATGAAGTAAACAGATAAAGTGAAAAATGAAATGTAAATTTTAATATTTTCTATTTATATTCTAATATTTTTGGTTTAAACTTAATGATGGAAATTTAATTAAATTGATTAAATAAAAATTAATTTTAAAAATTTATAGGATAAAAATAAAAAAAAAAGAAATAAAATATATTCGTAAATTTTATTAAAAATTTAAATTTATTCAATATAGTACTTTAAATAAATTACTTATATAATATTATTAAAAAGAATTAGTTAAAAGTCGAACTTTTATATACCTGGTTATATAATTAATATTGAAACATATAGTTTATATAATAATATAAATTTAATATTGCATTTGTTAATATTTTTTAACAAAAAAAATTTGTATTATATCTTAGTGGCTTTTCAACTCATAGACCATCAATTTCACATTTTCTTATGAGTGCCAAAAGTACGTGAGACAAAAGCATAACAAAAATTGTCTAAAAGAGTTGGCTCATACCGAATAACCAGGTGTTGGGCATGTGACGGAGAGGCTTACGGTAAAAGCAAGACATATGTATGATCACATAGAACAAAACGAAAAGAAGAAATGACGAGTAGCAATGTCGGCTCTTGGATGCTTGGCAGGAGGTGATGAAGGGCGTGGTGGCAATGTCAGCTCTTGGATGCTTGGCGGGAGGTGCCGACAAGGACAAAGGATACGCTTCAGGAGGTGCTGACAAGGACAGAGGAACTGTAGCGTGAGGTGTTGACTAAAACACTGCAGGCAAAAAAGACTCGGCTCTAGAACAGGGTAGAGCTCTGTCTGCAACAGGCGATTAGACATCTTCTAGAGCATTCCTCGCCAAGTCTTACGTCAACATAGTAGATTGACAACCCTGCGATGTGTACTAAATGAGTAGCCTCCTTGAGGTCAGGCTTGCATGCATGACAAAGTCGTCGACTAGAGTTTCAAGTGAGTGTCGACAATGGTACAGATCAAGGCTCATAGATTCTTGTATCATGGGTGTATAGACAATGTGGCATGGGAAATGATGTCATCCCCATAGAAGGTTACACCTCTAATATTTAAGGTTCAATTTGAACATAATAATATCAGAAAAACCCTAACTTTGAGATTCTAATATATATTGGTGGAATTTGATAGAATAGAGCTAGCAAAAACTTTTTTTTGGTAAACATTATTAGAAAATTAGAAAGCTCGAATTGATTAGCCGAAGGCTCCCGTATTTCAACTTGGGGTGGAAGATCCGACGTTAACTTTTTTTAATAAAAAATTTTAAATGAGCCAGATTTAATCCGGAGCGAATATGTTCCGAATATACTTTGTCTGAGAACTTGTTTCTCATATCTACTGCTCTGCTGCGAGGGAGCATGAAGCGAGCTGCAAACTGCAGAAAATGTTAGATGTTACTTTTTTAATGTTAAGGTTCAATTTGAACATAATAATATCATAAAAACCCTAACTTTGAGATTCTAATATATATTGGTGGAATTTGATAGAATAGAGCTAGCAAAAACTTTATTTTAGGTAAACATTATTAGAAAATTAGAAAGTTCGAATTGATTAGCCGAAGGCTCCTGTATTTCAACTTGGGGTGGAAGATCCGACGTTAATTTTTTTTAATAAAAAATTTTAAATGAGCCAGATTTAATCTGGAGCGAATATGTTCCGAATATACTTTGTCTGAGAACATGTCTTCTCATATCTACTGCTCTGCTGCGAGGGAGCATGAAGCGAGCTGCAAACTGCAGAAAATGTTAGATGTTACTTTTTTAATCAAAATCCAGTGATCCTTATTGCGGCGGATAAGGTAGCAACAAATTAAATCAAAGGACATTAAATGTAATCTGAAATGTCGAGTGCCTGAGATGTGAATAGTCTCGAGAAGACAAAGGGGTTACTAGTCCCACATGATAGAGTACAATGCTCCATAGCGCAACACTCTGAAGTAGGTAGAACATTACAGCTATTCAAAACCGGTAACATAAGGCGAAGGCTGAATATCCCCGCTTAGTTGTTGAATTTTCTTGAAAAACTAATATCTCGATCCCCGCCACAAGGACATTAATATCAAACCTCCAATTTTGCCACTGTCTTCCATATTGGTTTTTCAATGGTCATGTTGTTAGTGATTAGGGTTGAAATCATCTGTTTTTCAATTCATCGTGGTTTATCAATTCATTGGTTTTTCAATTCACCATTCTGTTGTTAATTTAAATATAATTTTTGTTTTCATTAAGTTGCAGAGAATTGCAAGAGGTGTTTGGAGATTGTTTTTTTTTTTTTTCTCACAGTTGTTTCAAGTTCAGGAAACCCTCATTTTTGTAATCTCCATCTTGCGGGTTTTCCTCTCATGCTAGCACGCGGGTTGAGTGAAAGGCATTAGCGATATATGTTAAATATATTTTTCCAACTATGAAAGGATAATGTATTTGAGTTGATATTGATGTCACCTGCAAGTTCCATGATTTTTCTGTCAATCCCAAAGGTATATGTATCTGCATCTAAAGTAATTAGCTTTGCTGGCAGGAGTTTTCTTGGTCTATGTATTCATCGCAGCCGTTGATTCTATAACATTTGGTATGCGAAATAGTCAGATCATTGTAATTGGGGATACAGATCCTGTTAATCTTGCCGATAGTCTTAGAGCATTTGGATACGCTGAATTGGTGAGTGTCAGGTCTGCAAAAGAGTCAGAGAAGAAATTCGATGACAAAAATCCTGATAGAAAAGAAGATCCCAAGAAAAACAACGACTCGACTCTGAATACAACCTATGTGATTCTACAACCAAGCCCATGTGATCCCTCCCCCCGCTACACTTATTACTGCAACGGCGAGAACCCCAACGACTTTTGCATCACCTGAATTTTCTGTTAAATCGTATACTTTTAGATCAATGTTTATCTTCTCTGTATTAATACTTCTAAGATCTAGATGTTGACACCCCTCGGCCTTCTATAGATATTTATCGCCCAGTTTTTGTTGAAACGCACATGGTTTAAATAATGTTCTCAAAGTAGTGTTTGTCATTTAAGTTCTCAGAAAAAGCCTTGGATGGCCAAAGACTAACGCACAAATTTGTGGTGTCCTTGAACTACAGAGGACAATGATTTCAGGCTTTCTGATTTAATTTATCTGTGAAGGCTTTTAGCTGTAATGTATGCATGTAGACTGGTTAACGTGCACAATGCACAACTATCAATTCCCACTTTCTATGCTCCTAGAAACGATGTTGTTATTGCTACTACTACGAGAATGGTGAACGAACAACACTGAGCTGTATATAGAGGATACCAATTTGAAGAGTTTTTTTATAGCTCTTTGGGACAATGCATTAGAGAAAACGACTCTGTTGGATCATTTCAAGATAGAGTAAACATTGATTCCTCTAGAAGCCTTCGTGAACAATGATACGACTTGTCACAGAGTTATCTTTATCATTTATTTTATTGTTTCTTTATTATGTGGATTTATGTTATTAAGCGTTTTCTAACTGTGTTGGGTTCGTTTTCTGTAAAAATGCATAATTGAAATACATAAATGAATTTAATACAAGGGTTTTGGGAAAAAATAAATAAAATACACTTGAAAAGATATAATATATAGAGTTTATTTCTACCGCTTTTTCAAAATCCTTCACATGATTCAATGTATTGAATATTTTAATTAATTTTTGAATTTTATTTCATTGTTTTTACAAAAGTTTATATAATAGGTAAATATCATGTCAACACTTGATAAGTCAGGTAAACATTATTCTTTGATAATAATAAAATTAAATATATATTAATTATATATATAATATATAAATTATATATATAATATATATATATTATTTATTTATTCATCTTATAAGATTGTTATTGGTAATTAAGGATGAAATTTCATTATAATTCTCACTTATATTTTTATCTTGATGTATTTATTTGTTTTTTTGTTTCAATTGATTTATATATATTTTCTTTTTGTTTTTTTCTTTAAATTTAGTAATTTTAATTTTTGCTTGAAATTAAAAAAATCCAAAAGCTATATAAAATTTCATATACATGGAGCATGATGAATATCTCATTCAAAATTAAAGTAATGTTGACAAAACTTGATCTATTGTTTTAATGGATATCTCAACAAAATTATTCAAATAGCACAAACAATGTAAATCAATACAGATGAGATCATAATCTAGGCCATAATCTAGGCTTTTTTCCTCATATGGATATCAACATCATATTTCAATATTCCAAATTCAACTATTGAATTAGAGTATGCACATGAGCGGATAAAGGCTATCTATAAGTCCATACACATGAACGGACAAAGAAGTGAATATGAATAAGACGATTGAGGAGTAATTCAAATTAAATATATTATAAAATAGAATAGAGTTGTTATTATTTAAGTTATATAATTAGAAAATCTTGACTTTATGTTTTATGAATTGTTTTCAGTTTATTCTTTTGGATTTTTAGTATTAATCCCTTGAGCTTATTATTCCACTAGATTTATATTATTTATTATTAATTGAATAATATTTATTATTATTTATTATTATTTTATAATAAATAATAAATTATTATTAATATTTATAATTGATATGTAGAAATTTTGAATAATTTAACACATATCAATGGAGATTATCCTGATCATGTGCTATTGCGGAATACATACACAATACATAAGCTCCTCTACGTTGATCATCAATATAGCAGCATCAATAACAATAAAACATCAAGAGCATGCACACATTAACACAGTATGTAAACCAGGGAAAGCTTACAGCTGAAAACCCAACACTATCTGTATATTAATGATTGAGAACATGTAACATTACAATAGTCAATACTTCTCACAAGTATCTAGCACTATCTTCACATGTTACACACAATACAGCTCAGATCTGATCTCCAAAACTATTCCACTGCTTGCCTGCCTCCACTGCTCAATACCTGCTCAAGAATGGATGAGAATGGTTGAACCAAACTCGTATTTACCTCAAAAGAATCACTCACACTGGGAATCACATGATCAGAGGCTATAATCACTTGGTATTGGCCAATTTTCATTGGCATAACTCAATCCCATTGATTGTGCAAATCTCCTCATGCACAACTATAGTCACAACTGATAGTAATTTGATCCTCTAACACCTATCCCTACTGAATTGAACATGCACTGACATGCAACTGAGTTAACTGATGTATTCTTTAGTTGCATTATGAGTTAATAATTAGTTTAACAACTCATCATTAGTCTATTTGGAGTTAGACTAATTACAACTAGTTTAATCAAGTCAAACTGAACACGACTCCATCAACTCCACCAAACTCAACTGATTGAGTTCTAATTGAAGTCATGCGCGCAACAACTCAACTGACCCACAAAGAAAGCGTATTTCTTTCTGACAGCTGCATGTGCCACATCTGTAGCTCAAACTGAAGTGCTCCGAGATAATAAGATAAAGTTTATAGTCTAAATATTATTATAAGACAATAATATTTGACTTTTCTATTTTTGACAGCCAGTCTAAAAATAGACTTTGATCACTCCTACTGTGATCACTCCTGTTGTGGTCACTCATGCTGTGATCATCCCTGCTATGATCCAAAAATAGAACTTGCGCCATAATTTGCGTGCGGGGCCATTTAGTGAAGGTGACTCTTTCACTAAGCTCCATCATCTTGTTGCAATCTCAACACTCCCTCTCGACAAGATATGGATTATCAGCAACCCCTATACTGCCTCGGTGGTATTCGAATTTGCTCCTGGTGAGAGCTTTCGTCAGAATATCAGCATCATGATCCTCCATTGGAATGTATGAAAGTAACATGATCCTCCACTGCACACAATCTCTGATATGATGGTACTTGATGTCAATGTGTTTAGATCTATCATGAAATACAGGATTAGCCGAGAGTTTAATGCAACTCTGGTTATCACAGTAAATCACTGTAGGATCCAAATGAGACCCGAACAAACCAACCAAAATCTTCCTCATCCATATAGCCTCACATGCAGCCAAACTTGCTGCCATATACTCGGCCTCTGCTGAACTGAGTGCCACAGATCTCTGCTTCCTGCTGTACCAAGAAATTGCTGTCGATCCAATACTGAAGACCCCTCCTGATTTGCTCTTTCTGTCCGTTGGGATTCCTACCCAATCTGCATCCATGAAGCCACATAGCTTCACCTCATCCTCCTCTCTGTACCACA
>APFE031571241.1:0-12870 GCA_000404065.3 Pinus taeda
TTATAATGATGTTTGAGTTGTATCCTTTTTGACTGATACATAGTTGCATTTCTTGGATTTTATGCTTGTATTTGTCTTGTTCTTTGCATGTGCAGGTGTCTGTTCACGAGGATCGTGAGGATTGTGACCAGCTGAAGTGAAAGAATGGGAGCAATGACTCTTCTACGAATACTAGCATTGGATTCGAGGTAGGCCCTCATCATCGGTCTTCACTTTGCAATTAGGAACCTGCGTGTTAGCATTGTTTGATTGTTGCTAGACCCCATTTAGGCTAGTGGGATCTAGCAACAATCAAGCAACGCTAACACACAGGTTCCTAATTGCAAAGTGAAGACCGATGATGAGGGCCTACCTCGAATCCAACACTAGTATTCATAGAAGAGTCATTGCTCCCGTTCTTTCGCTTTAGCTTGTCACAATCCTTACGATCCTCGTGAACAGACACCTGCACATGCAAAGAACAAGACAAATACAAGCATAAAATCCGAGAAATGCAACTATGTATCAGTCAGAAATGATACAACTCAAAAATCATTATAAAGACACATGAGTGGAACCATAATGATAGTCGTCTATTATTATTGATAAACAAAAAGAGAATACAACCAAGTTCTGACGTCAAATCCTCCTTTGGCTGGGTGATCAACAACACATGCCTTGCAAAGCTTGTAAGGGATGGGGAACAAGCCTCTCCCTCCTTGATTACTTGGATATGGATCTCCTCCTTAAAGATATAGCCTTATGGGGATGAACAAGACCTCTTGTAACATGAGCTTAGCAATTCTCAGACTTTGGGACTTAGATTTGGGAGCTTGAAGAGTAGAATTACTAACTAGCTTGTCAAAGGGAAAAGAACAAGCTTATATAGGGGTAGGAGGAGTAGATAAGACCATCCACTAGATTCATGGGATTGTCCTTATCATTAGGAAGCTTCCATGAGAGGTGGAGAACTACTTCCCTCCTTGGGAGATTCGAAGCCCAAATGAACTAACTCAAACTGGAATTAGTTCATGAATAGGTTAGAAAGAACCTTCGGAAGTTTATTTGTTAAAAATTTACCCAACTGGGTTGGTGCTAGTGTGATTTAGACACAGAGCACCA
Organism: Pinus taeda; assembly: GCA_000404065.3. Taxonomy (NCBI): domain Eukaryota; kingdom Viridiplantae; phylum Streptophyta; class Pinopsida; order Pinales; family Pinaceae; genus Pinus; species Pinus taeda. The sequence goes on from APFE031571241.1 coordinate 1,102, forward strand.
GCTAGCACACCCTCTTTGAAGGATTTCCCCCATTGGTGCGAGTGATACACTGTGGAACGACGCCAATGGAAAAAGGGCTATATTTATGGGTATTTTGCAGAAGGTGTCTTCAGGGCACATGAAGTACATACTCAAGGGGATGCAATGCAGGTGTTTTCAAGTTATGTTACTTCTCACAGGTCCCGGAATAGGTCCTCCAATGTATGGGAGAAGGGGTAACAGGGATGGTGAAAAAATACATAGAAAAGGTGTTGAAAAGGTTTAATATGTAGCATGCAAAACTAGTTAGTATACCTTTGGCTAGCCATTTCAAATTAAGGAGGAGTGTCCTAAGACTCAGGAAGAAATGGCTCATATGTCTAAAGTTCCATATGCATCAGCAGTTGGAAGCTTAATGTATGCAATGGTCTGCACAAGGCTTGATATTGCACATGCAGTGGGAGTTGTAAGCGGGTACATGAAAAATCCAGGAAAAGAACATTGGATGGCAGTGAAGTGTATTCTCAGGTATTTGAGAGGTACCACAAATCCAACATTATGCTTTGGTGGTTCAAACATTGCTCTACAGGGATATGTTGATACAGATATGATGGGTGATAGAGATAACACGAGAAGCACAACAAGGTATGTGTGTACTGAAGGTGGAACAACTGTCAGTTGGGTCTCGAAAATGCAAAGTGTTGTTGTACTCTCAACAAAAGAAGTAGAGTGTGTTGCTGCTACAAAGGCTAGTAAAGAAATTATTTGGTTACAAAGGTTTCTGGATGAATTGAGTAAGAAGCAGGAGTTGGGAAAGTTATACAGTGACAGCCAGTGTGCCATACATATTGCAAACAACTATTCATTTCATTCCAAGACTAAACATATATAGCTCAAGTACCATTTCATACGGTCAGCATTGGAAGATGGACAATTGAAGCTAGAAAAGATACACACTAGCTAGAATCCTGCAGATATGTTAAAAAAAGTTATAACTAGGGAGAAACTGAGAATTTTCTCAGTTTCAATTGGTCTTCAAGTATGATGAAGAAGATGAGAAGTAGCCAGGTCCAAAGTGGAGTCATTGTCTAACAAATGAAACAACGATGGAGTTGCTATAATCAGTCTCCGAGTGGGATATTGTTGGGTGTGGAGCTTGATTATCTTCTGTATTCAAAGGTTTCACCGCATTGGACCCCAGTTCATAATGGGATGGCAATGCTACTCGTAAAATATTCATTGCAGGGGGGGTCCAGGGGGATGGTTGCGACCTTTGGGAGCCTCCCCCCCCCCCTCGGCAGGGGGATCAAGGGCAACGCCCCTGAAACTAACAATAGATGTAAAATTGCCTTGTAAAATGTTGTAATTTCGGATTCAATCTGGGCCTTTCATTAGGTGGAGATCTGATGATAGAAGTTATGTTTAATTAAGGTTTCTTTCCCTAGAAGGAAATTCCTTGCTATATATGAGGGAATTGTATTGCATCTATGTATATTTGTATTTTGAGTGAGGAAGAGAGAGGAGATTGAGAGTGAAGAGGGAATTACAACGCATTTGCTATAGGTTGTATCTCATTAGTTTGTTGGATAATATAAAAAGAAGGACTGGTTGTTTCTCCGTGGACATAACCCAAATTGGGTGAAACACGTATATCTGTGTCTCTATTGTTTTATGCATTTTCTGTGTTTATATTTCTGAAATATTTTATGTGTTCCATTGCTCTGTAATATATAATTCTCTAACATCCACAATGTGCTCAACACCTATTGAATTCATTGAAAATGTGCCACTCATGTCCTATTGAAGATGAGGATTTCGTACAAATATACAACCACAAAATAGTTTGTGAACAACCACAATATATCATCCATAATCCTCATCAATGTTGTTGGAGCATTAGTTGATCCGAAGAGTATGCCCAACTGTTGGGATGGGGTCCTTAGGGGTAGAATTGAATTAAGTTTAGTTATTTTTGTAAAGAATTTTGCAAAAGATGTAAGGTCTCACAAAACATGGATGCAAAGCGTGTACAAAAATAGAGTCAAAGGGGCATTAGCCCCTTGTGTTTTTTCGGTTTTAAAGATTCACCCATGAGCCCGGGCCATGGTATTGTATTAGGAAAGCTATAAGTAGTTGAGTCTTAGTAAGTCTTAGAAGTAAGTTTTGATAGAGTTTTGGGTACATTGAAGAGTTTTTGTTGTATTAGGCAAGAGCTAAGGCAAAAAGGCTCTGCTTCCTACACTTAAGTAGAGAAGGGAAGGCTCTTGAGCTAAGTGTGCCAGAGGCCTAGGTAGAGTCCGCAGCTAAGTGTACGAACCCCTGTAGTTATGTGTGCAGGGTAGTTTTGAGTATGTAATCAATGAATTGATGATGAATAAAGACAATTTTCCAAAGAATTATTGAGTATTTCCGTTTTTATCTGTTTATGTTATATGCTACCAATGAATGACATGTTTTATGAAATAATTATTGAATGCTACATGAATTTACTAAATCTATCTTAATAATGTATGAAATGAATGCTTAGCCACTTCCGTGGAGTTTTGAGACAATTTCTCTTATGTTTTCTAGTGAATTAAGTAGATCTACATGAACTCTCACCTAGAGTTCCTTATTGATGTGTGAAAGTAGGTAAATCATCTATCTAAGGTCTGCAAGGGCTGATCATGCACCTTTATGAAGGTCTGAAGGTTGCTTTACCTAATTTACAGTAATGATCCCTAGAAGTCTATCGATCTACGTGGAGGCATATCCAAGGCACTAGAAGACATCACACTAGTCTCTGGATGCAAAAACTTGGCTCTTGCATCCCCTAACGCTGCTTCGGGTGAGACTGCAACCTGCGCTACACGGATTGTTTCTAAAAGGGCAAGCAATGTAGGGTTTTGTTGGTTTGTGCAACTAACTCTTAGCCTAGTTTAGAACCCCCTAAGCCAACAAATGGTTATGTTGTCGGGACCGGGATCTGCTTAAAGAGATGTGTGATGTCACATCATTGGAATTTGACTAAGAAAGAGATTAAAAAGTGGTTATATCAAAAAATTCATGAGTTAGCAACTTAAGAAAATAGGAGTCTACACCTATAGAAGGAGAATTCATTAAATAGATATATGTATAATAAGGTACACAAAATCTTCTTCTGCACTTTCTCAATTGAACTATACGAGTGGTTAGCTAAGCTGACAGACAGTCAAGGAAGGTGGAAGCTCAATAGTCCTATAGTGTGGACTCCAGAATTGGTGTGATGACTAGAAGCCTCTGAAAACAAGATTGCACGGGGTATCAATCATTGGCTTGATCAAATTCTCGGAGGATTTGTTATGGAATTTGCATTTGACACCTTAGTCATCTATAGCAAAGCAGAGCGCAGATTCTTCAAGGGGTCGTGAGGTAAGTATTTAAGGTCATTGAATACTTGGATTAAAATGCTATTATGTAAAAAGTGGGTAATTCCATTACCTTGATGTTCAAAGCTATGCGAAGTGGAAGATTATTTATAAATCGTGTAGAATCAGAACCAGAGTATAGCCCATTGATTAGACTTCCTTCCAGCAACGATGAAGGAACGGTGCAGACTACGCCACGAAGTGATGTTTGGCTAATAAATCAAGTTATTCCTAGAACACATCATCCATACACTCCACCTCCACCTTCCCCACCATGACATACACCTTCGCCACACGTCCACCTACACCACCACCATTCAACATGGTGAATGCAATGAAGATGTCGATTTTCAAGGGTATAGTTAGTGAAGATCTAGAGAAGTTCTAGTTTGTTGTGAACATTGTATAGAAAGAGTAGCAAATCACTGATGATAATAAAAGGAAGGTCCAGTTGGTTATTGTCTTGCAGGATCATGCGCTAACCTAGTACATTAAGTATTGTGTTGAAAATCCTCATGCCTCACTAGCAGAAACTTAGAAAACTTTGAAAAATGATTTTAGTAAGCCTAAATCCGAGGTGAAATCGGTAATTGAATTTGAAGAGATCATGATGAAGGTTAAGGAGACACATTGGGACTTTGATCAGAGGTTAAAGTGCTAGATCAGATAGGCCAACATGAAAATCTCAGATAGACAACATTATGACCGGTTCATTGCGTCACTTTTGCCTCATTTGAGAATTTCTCTGTCACAGTAGAAGATAGTGACATAGGAAGAAGCCTTGGAGATCATGATGAGGATGCATGCATCACCTATTTAGGATATGAACCTAGGGGTATGATAGATCCACTTGTAGTTAGAATGCCTACACTTATAGTTACAGATTTTGAAGAAAGAAATTGAGACTAAGCCAAAAGTGTGTGCAAAGGTTTGGTGTTTGAAGTGCAAGGGCCAGGGGCATGATAAAGATCACTGTCCCATCTACACGAATTATATTATTTTTTGGGGGGGGGGGGGGGGTGGTAATTCACTTGAAGCCAAAAGCCCCAACAGGGCCGAGCATGGGGGTTGCACTATGGTGTGCCATTTGTCAAGTCATTGGGCGACATGTGACAGATAACTTCCACTTGCTCCAGAAGTTTGTTTAGACACCTCAACAGTTCTTCTGTAATTTATATAGGTCTGTGGGCCACGATGAGCACCACTGTCGAAGCTATGAGCTGATGATGGAAGTAAACCCTACGTACCATATGCAAGTAGAGACTTGGACTCCATATCAAGGTGCTAGAGGAGTGCGTGGAGGTTTTTAGGGCCCAGGACAAGGCATAGGAGGAGGACCTTGTAGAGTTCGTGGTCAAATTATTTGCTAGAACTATGGATAGTCGGGGCACTTTGCGCGAGATTTCCTAAATCCTACACGCCCTTCATGTCAATACTGCAGATAGTTAAACCATGCCATAGAATAATGTTCGATGTTAATATATAAGATGCAAGAGAAGAAATCGTAGCCCCAACAGCCTAAGAAGAATTTACAAATGATGAGGCTTGAGCCCTGCGAGGAGGATTAGAGCATTAATATTGTACTAAGAAGAGGTATGATGACTGTTGCTGATAAGGGTAAGTAGCTTGAAGAAGATGGATGGGTCCGCAAAGCTCCGGAGAAAGAAGTTTACTTTGATCTTAATCATGCTAAGGAAACATTCATGGAAGCCAAGAAGAGCTTCGTTGAGGCCTCCACCTTAGGAAGCCAAGAAAAGTTGGAAGAAACCAGTGTGCCATCAAAGGTTGATCCTTCCATACATACTACCTTTTTGGAGACTTGAATAAAGTTATTGCGCGATAGGAAGGTTGTGGAAAGATTGCAAGACCTAATAGACAAGTGTGCCAATAAGGAAAAGACTCCCTTGAAGCAGCGCGTGGTCAGAAAAATTAGTAAGCATAAGGCACGCACAAGGTGAGAGATGCGGTTAACAATGCAGATAGGTGACTATGAAATGGACCAGGCAATTTTGGACTTGAGGTCCGATGCGAATTTCCTACCAAAATAGACATGGGAAAGGATGGGGAGGCCTGTGCTATAGTGGTCTCCAATTCAACTCAAGATGGTGAATCAATAGAAAATCATCCCCATTGGATGGTTATATGGAGTAATGGTTGGTATCGATAGTGCAAGTGCAATAGTGGACTTTGAAGTTATAGAAATTGTTGATGATAGTAATCCCTACCCTGCACTCCTAGGAATATACTACACTATTGACGTGAATGGGTACATTAATTTGAAGAAGAGGAAAATTTCATTTAAAAGAAAGTCTCTTAGGGTTATAGTGCCCCTGGATCTTGTAGAAGGGGCGCGCTATACTGAACCAGTATGTGATTATGTGGAAAGTGATGATGCGATGGATCAAATCTACAAGATAATAGCTCGAGATCAAGATTGGATCAATCAAATGACAAATGGATGGATTGCATAGGATCGAGAGAGATCTTATAGTTCTGATTTAGAGGAGGAAGTAGAACATTGGTAGAATCACTTACATGAAGTTTCTACATTGCATTGCAATATGATGATGAAGTCGTCGCGTTGTGTTCCATTGGAGGTGAGAAATTTACCTTATTATGATGGTTTGAATGACGTATATATGTTTTTAGATGAATTTGAGTGTGAAGTCCCTAGGACCACCGTTTTCAAGCATTAGAGTTGGCACTGCGCTCTACACCAACAAAATGGTGGGGTATGCATAAGGATAGTTTTGTTGGGTGGTGAGATTACAGGAGAATGATGAAGCTATGATTTGGTCATGCTAATACTAGAATTATTGAGAAGTGCAATGGAAGGGATGATCCGTGTGATCACCTGGAAAAATGGACTAAGGCGTGGGTAACAGAACCATAGCCAAAGTGGGTACACATATTTTGTTGTACCTAGGATGTAATCCCCATGAATTGGTATCTCGAAACAGAGCTCTGCCACATCACGGAAGAATGGGATGTATTGAAAGAGGGATTCTTATTGACTTTTAGCTTCGATGACAGATTTCAAAGCATTGATGAATCACTTCTAGAAATTAAATTGGTTATCTTCAGAACACTAACAAAATCGATGGAATGGACCCAATCAGTTTGGTGCTACAAGAAAAAAGGACATTAATGAGGGATGAAAAATATCACCATAAGCTCATTGGTGACAGTTACAAGAGCATTTTTCACCAAAAACTGAACGTCACTAAAGGTAGCGTCACCAGAAGTATAGGTGTTATAGTGACATACAAAGTCTATCACCAATAATTATTTATAATGAAGGATAGCGACCGTCACAATTTCATATGAGCAATGGTGATGGACCATAGCCTTTATCACAAAAAATTGAACATCACCAAAGGTGGCGTCACCAAAAGTATAAGAATTTTAGTGACATTAAAATTTCATCACCAATAATTATTTATAATGATGGATAGTGACCATCACCATTTCATATGAGCAATGGTGATGAACCATAGCCTTGGTCACCAAAAACTGAATGTCACCAAAGGTGGCATCGCCAAAAGTATAGGTGTTATGGTGACATTCAAGGTACGTCACGAATATTGATTATAATGATGGATAGTGACCATCACCATTTCATATGAACAATAATGATTTATTGTGATGGATCTTTAATGACTGTCACTATTGGTGCATATATATGATGACGTTCATTGACCGTCACCAAAAGTCACATTGATAGAAGTATAGGTGTTGTGGTGACATTCAAGGTCTATCATGAATAATGACTATAACGACGGACAACGACCTTCACCATTTCATATCAAAAACAATGAATTATGGTTACAGACCTTTGAGGGTTGTCACTATTAATGCGCATATATGGTGGCATTCGTTGACCATCACCATTTCATATTTTTGGCAAGGGTCGAAAAATGTCACCAAAGCTCAATGGTGATGGTTAAAAGAGCCTCCGCCATCAAAAATTGATCATCTCCATTCCATATGGATTTCAGAGCATGATGGAATCGAACCACCAACCTCCTACTTGTAAAGCAAGTGCTCTTCCATTGAGCTAGCACCCTTTAAAGAATTACATTTTTAAAAATTAGAGCTTGAAACTTCATAAAATGTAAATTCTACAACTTTCAATAAATTAAAGTCTCAACAATATTTTACTAAACAAGCAAAGCAACATTGAAGTTGTAGGTCCCTACCTAATGGTTATTGAAGTTATGAAAATTGGGTTGAGGGAAACATAGTTATGTATAAGAGAATCAATATGTTCAGTTGAATACTCAATTAGAAGTGAAACTCTGAAGACATTTATAACCTATAAATGACCTATAACTATCAAATTCACCAAATATTGCAAAGGAAATGTCATAAGTGGATAGCATATGGAAGAATAGGAGGCAGGGACTTGGAACCCTTGTACATCTTGGAATGCCTTAGCACTTGGCACATTTTAGCTTGTTTGACATGTCTTCTTACTATCTGGCACATCTTATCATGCCCTAGCATTCCCTAAAACACCTTGGTAGTCATGACCTCATAACTAGCATTGCATTTTTCCATGACTTGGGAACCATACATTCACTAGAACACCTTGGCACTCCCTAGTTGTCATGCCCTCTATTATCTTCCATAATGTCCCACGCTGATGAAGAGATCGATATAGGTAACCACAAACCAAGCTTTTAGTTTGGTAGCTATCCCTACCAAACCAGAGAGGGCTCTCTCTATGAAATCACAGCTAAGAGACGACTAGAATGTAAAGGATTTTAGGCTAGATAGCTAGGCTCAAGTGTGTTTTTGGAAAATTTAGGGACTTGGAACACTATCGACTGGTGTCTTGTTTGGTAGCGACTTTGTCAAGGAGGAAAGGACTTGGAACTTTGTCTAGGATAAAGCACCTAACATGCATGAAAAAAGGTCCCTAGAATAGAGTACCACCTACCTAGAAGAGTGTCCCCTACTCAAAATATAGAACCCTTCTCTAATGTGCACTTTTCTTAAAGATAAATCTATGCACAAAATAGTACTAAGAAAAACACCTAAGTTAAGAAAAGTGAGCATCTAAGTCAAATTATAAAATTATAATAAATATGGATCTATATAAGTTTGGGAAACACTAGACAAGCATGCTTTCATAGAACAACAATAAGATGCCTAAAATTGATGTGATTCTTTCATCGTTGCTATACCCTCACAACAAAACTGGAATCTATAACATGTACCCCAAGGCTGTATGCATCTGCTGAAGGTGTAGATTGAAAGGATTTGCTGAGGTGAAGTATTATTGAAGGAGAAACACCTTCAAAACAATAAATAAATTCATTGTGAATTCAACCCATTTGCACATAGACCAAGGCTGCTACTGGGTACACTTCTGCATTGAATTGAAACTGCAATGTATTTTAGTGTTGCTGAAGAAAAAACAACTTTAGTGCAGCGCGGGAAAAAATTTAACAAATATTGTCACTGTGGCCTTAGTTTTTGATGATCTCATCAATATAGGTAACAATTTCGATAATTGAAAAACCAAAAGGTGAGATGCATAGCTCAGTTGAAATTATGTATTTGGGCATACTTTATTATTGTTTAGGAGTGTTAGTATAGAAAATGCAAGGTAGCATGTTGCGTCTTTATGTCATAGGCCAAGGATGTGAAGAAATAGATAAAATTTTAAATAGCATGGTATAAGTTGATTGCACGTTCTTTTGAAAAGGGAATGGAATTCTCCATGTGCGGGTTCTAATCTAGTGGGTATAACGGGGTTGAAATTGTCTCACAACTCATGAAAAATCCCAAATTTATTCACTAGAAAGAAGCAAAGTGAGTCATCAGGTTTATGGAAGGGAATACCCTACTCCCACGAAGATAACTTGAAATTAGTCAGGCATATTATTTCTCATGTTCTTGTATGTGTGTGCTTTGAAAAGATAATCACATCCAAAGAATCAATAACAACATTGGTAAAGTTATAGATGTGAAGCACTTCTGAGAAGACCCAGTGCGTGATGACAATTGAGCGAGGAATGTGGCGAAGGATTCAATCTTGCACTCAGTCATAAAAAGGAATTTGGGGTATCCAACATCTTGTCAAAAAACTGACTCAACCTTAATGTGAAAGGCGGGTTTACTATGAAACCTCTTTCCCACTTTGTAGAATTGTTCCCTCTTGAATTCCAACAAGTATCCGGCTGCTTAGATCCACAAAACTTGTGCCAGGTAAACTCTACATGATACAATTGTGACATGCAAGCATGAAACATGCTCTAGTTTCCCTCTAAAAGATGTCTAAAAGAGGGTAAGTCAAAATATTATGACAATCTTAACTGTAATTTGATCATACACTATTGGGGTGTTGCATGGAATAAACAATATACTATCCATGCCATAATGAAGAACTCAAAATAAACTAATTTCTTATTGCTATAATAGCACCTCTTGGGATTCTTGGATAAAGCACCTAACCTACATGGAAAAAAATTCCTAGAATAGAGTACCTCCTACCTAGAAGTGTGTCCCCTACTCAAAATATAGAACCCTTCTCTACTGTGCACTTTTGTTAAAGATAAATCTGTGCATAAAACAAAACTAATAAAAACACCTAAATTAAGAATAGTGAGCATCTAAGCCAAACTATAAAAGCATACTAAATATGGTTATATATATGTTTGGGAAACACTAAATAAAATGTTTTCATACAACAACCACAAGGTGCCTAAAATCGATGCACTTTTTTCATCGTTGCTACAACTTCATAGGAAAACTATAATCTACAACATGTATCCCAAGGTTGCATGCATCTACTAAAGGTGTAGACCGAAAGGATCTATTGAGATGAAGTATTGTTGAAGGAGAAACACCTTCAAAACCACAAATAAAGTCTAATGTGCATTCAACCCATCTGCACATAGGCCAAGGTTGCTACTGGGTACACTTCTCCCCTAAATGGAAACTGTAGTGTATTGCTGATCGATTGAAGGAGAAACACCTTCAGATAAACACAGATAAAACTATAACATATGTTGTCATTGTGGTATCGGTTGTAGAAGATCTCATCAATATAGGTAACAACTTTGATAATTGAAAAACCAAAATGTGAGCTACATAGATCATTTGAAATGATAGATTTGGGCATACTTTATTATTTTTTGGGAGTGTTAGTATAGAAAATGCAAGGTAGCCTATTGAATCTTTATGTCACAGACCAAGGATGCGAATAAATATAGAAAATATTAAATAGCATGGTACAAGTCGTTTGCAGGTTCTTTTGAAACAAGAATGGAGTTCTCCTTATGTAGATTCTAATCTATTGTGTATAGATTTAAATAATAAATTTATAGTTATGGGGTTGGAATTGTCTTAGGATTCATGGCAATTCCAAAAGTTTTTCACTAGAAAGAAGTAGAGCGAGTTATCAGATTTATGAATTGGAACACCCTATTCATAAATATATAACTTCAAATTAGCTAGGCATATCATTTATCCTCTTCTTATATGTGTGTGCTTTGAAAAGCTAGCCACCTCCAAAGACTCAAGAACAATTATAGTAAAGTTTATAGGTGTGAAGCACCTCTGAGAAAACCCATCACTTAATGACAACTGAGCGAGGAATATGTCGAAGGATTCAATCTTGCACTCAGTCGTAAAAACGAAGTAGGGCTATCTAGAATCTTGCCAACAAACCGACTCCAACCATAATGTGAAAGCCAAGTTAACTATGAAACCTCTTCCCCACTTTGTAGTATTATTGCCTCTTGAATTCCAACAGGTATCTTGCTGCTTAGATCCATAAAACATGTCCCAGGTAAACTTTGCATGATACAATTGTGACATGCAAGCTTGACACACACTATTTTCCCTCTAAATGAGTGATCCAAAAATGGATCCTGGATAAAACTCTAAGTCTAAAATACTTCATGCAAGAGGTAAAAGGTGTCAAATGGCACAAATCCTTTGTAAATCAGAGGAAAATGAAAATCATAGGCTACTACCAGAAATAGTCTCATTGTATGGATCTTCTCATTTTGAATCCAACACAACTTGAATGGGTGAAAACAAACTTCAGATGAAGAAGTTATCATGAAAAGAAGCTCCCCTTGTTCCTTGAGAAAAGAGGCCAAAAACATGAGGAAACATAAAAAAGAAAGCCTATCGGAGGTCAAAGAGGCAGTGAATAGGAACCATTGGATCTGACTGATCAACGGTCCAAATTTGATTGGCAATCGCAATCAGCGGTGGTAGTCGCAGGCAGTCGGAAGCATAACATGCAATGGGACTGTTGGTAGATTGCAATTGGCGATACCACAAGGCAAAAGTGGTACCTCGGGCGATGCGATGGTGAGATTGCCAAAATTAGTGGATCACAATCAGAGAATTATAGAGAAGCGACCATATGTTATATATATAT
>APFE031571246.1:0-12403 GCA_000404065.3 Pinus taeda
CACCATCCCCGTTGCTGCAACATCATTCCCTGTTGCTGCAACACCATCCCTGTTGCTGCAACACCATCCCCGTTGCAGCAACACCATCCCTGTTGTTGCAACACCATCTCTGTTGCTGCAACACCATCCTTGTTGCTGCAACACCATTCCCCGTTGCTGCAACACCATCCCCGTTGCTGCAACATCATTCCCTGTTGCTGCAACACCATCCCGGTCGCCGCAACACCATTTCCTGTTGACACTACTTCCAATTCTCCGACATAATTCTTTGTGGCTGCAACACCAATCTTGATACACGACAGTGTGTACTGACCCAAAATATCCCTTCCGCACAAAAGAAATCACTTTCCATAATGATTACAGAACCTCATCGTCACTTCCCCGTCATTATCATATTCCTGTGCTTTTAATATCCGCGATAATGATTATCATCTGACAGTTAACGAGAAAAGACGTTGTGACGCAGTGATCCAGAAAGGTAAAGGATAAAGGTACGCACGTTATGAATAAGCATTAAATATTAGATAAGCGGAAAAAGGTGATAGGCACATCAAATGATTACATTCCCCAATCATATTGTTCACACATAGAAAAGAGGGGGGGGGGGTTTACCAAAGCGATTTCATAATAATTAGCCACGCTAACCACCGCCACCCTTAAATTCTCCCGGTTTTATGTAAAAACGATAGCAATTGTGATGTATACTCTGAGTTAGAATCGGCAGCTTGGCCCCGAGTTCTGAGGATTCACTGAAGCAATAGCCATGGGGAGAAGCCTCATCACGCATGAACCAGCCACAACAGTAGTTCTGGAGCTCTTTCCAGAAATTTACCAAATCTTCATGCAAGCGGGATGGATAGAATATTTCAGAAGACTTCCAGATTTCGACGAACAACAGGTCCTGGAATTCACACGCAATTTGACAGAGGGATACTCTGTCGTCCAAGGAATTCAGGTTCCGGTCACAGAAGAATTCATAGCTGAAGTTACAGGACTTCCAACCACTGGGACAAGATGGTTCACTAGAAAACAAGTAATCCTGAACGCGCAACAAGACTTTCTCCGTCCGGGCGAGGAGGTAGAAACCAAGGGTAGAGGCATAGCATTGCGGTCGCTGCCGCCACCATGGCCAAGAATTGCCGAATTCGTCAAGCAGTATCTAACCTGCGAAGGTCGATACCAGGTAATCTACCAACACGACTTCGTTCTGCTCAATCCCTTAAGAAATGGTCAATTAGTGAATATACCATATTATTTGCTGGGTTGTCTTAAAAATATGGCACGATATGCTATGAAAGCGAAGAATCCAGTCCTCTCCCTGAAACACCATCGCCTAGTTCAATTGTTGATTAATAGGGCTCTCCCTTTAAACATCCCGCCACCTCCCATTAATCCCCATCTAAGGGAAGAAAGTCCACAGCCTATGCAGAGCAGTCCCATCAAGAGGAAACCTCTCGTCAAGCTGAGAATATATCTCGGCAAGACCAGGAGCCCCCTCAACAAATGGACAACACCCCTAAGAAAAGCCCTCCGGAAGAACCCCAGCAGACAGAGCATAACCCCGAACAGCCCCAGCAAATACCTTTGCATGTCACAGAAAAAGAACAAGAAACAGTGGAATTAACTGTGTCTCCCCAGAGAACCAATTCCCCCGCCCCTATACTCAGTATCTCCACTGATGACTCTGAGGATAATGTCCCAATTATGCAGCTCAAACGAAAAAGGCAGCAGCCAAAGGAAACCTTAGTAAAAAGAAAAAGAACGAAGGTTTCAGCCAAAATACCCACCACCCCGACTATCATTTCAGCTACAAGAATCAGCAGAAAAAGAAAAATATCTCAGTTCTCTGCCTTTTTACCTAAACGAAAAATGGCGGTAGATGAATCCCCTGAGCCTTCCAGCCCACCATCCATTCTTTTGAAACCCCGTACGCCGGCCACTTCCCGAAACCCTTCTCCCTCACCCACAGAGGCTGAGATACAAAGCATTCATAGTTTCGTGGACTCATATCTTAAGGTAGCTGCAACACAAGAACCAGCTACCGACATCCACAATAATAGCGAGCAAGTGGCTGCAACACAAGAACCAGCCGCTACCCCAGGTGACACACAAGAACCACCTGTGGGAAACATTGACCAAGGTGATATAGCAGAACCTCGGCCTCCACTCGGATCTCCTATCCCACAAGATCAGACTACGATACCAGCCCTGCAAGAAGAAATTAAGTATTTGAAAGCTCAGATTCAGGATTACCAGAAAGAAATAATAAGAATCAGGGAAGCTTATGACGCAGAATTCAGTTTGCACGTATTGGCAAGAGCAGCCTCGGCAGCAGATAGAAGCAAAGATACTGAATATATCTGTACAGTTTGTGGTGAGATATATGCTCAGGCAGGGTATAGATTAGTGAAGGAGCCAATGGAGGAAGCCCCCGAGGCTGAAAATGAAGCAAAGCAAGTTGATGATGATGAGAAACCTGTTGCTACACAAGAACCAACAGGTTCCGAAATCCCTAGGAATGTGCAGATGAATGAACCTATTTCAGGAGAATTACAGGATCAGAACCCTGTTGTTACACAAGAACCAACAGGAGTTTCACAGCAAATGCAGGCGGAGGACCTAGCTTCAGAAAAGGTACAGAATGAGAACTCTGTTGTTACACAAGAACCAACAGAGGAAATGCAGAAGAAAAATCCTGTTGTTACACAAGAACCAACAGGTCGTCTGGAAAACATGCAAGATCAAGAACAAGAACTTATTGCTACACAAGAATCAGTAAGTTCCGATGCTACCCAGACTATCATGGAAGAAGATGCAGAATCCCCCCGGCTTACCCAGATAACTACAGAGCAAACAGCCCCAGAGGAAAATAAGAAAGAAGCTTTCCTGGAAACTGATGCTGGATCATTCCAGCTCACGGAACAGACACTGTTAGTTGATGCCTACATGCAAACAGAACCCCCTACTGTTAAAGACACAGGGGTAGAAACAGAGAGTTTTCTGGAACTTAAACGCATATGGTTGAAAGAATATCATCAATCTCAAGGGAAAGCGTTCGAACAACAGAAAGAAACCTGGCTTAATCATGCCTATAAAAACTGGAACGCACTAGAACAGTGCAAGGCACAGCGTAAAGAAATCAAGGAGTTAAAACACAGGATGTCCCTGATGTTTGAACTATGCCAAAGGATGCTTGCAGCAAGGAAGCCCTCCTTCAACTATGCCACATTCTTGAGGGAAAGGCTTGCGTTTATTCAGTTGAAGGCTATCAAGGAAGGGAGACCCTATCAAGTGGTCACAGCTGATCAGTTCATGGCTACTTTTGCAAGAGCTCCCAAAAATGACCAGAACCTGCTATGCGAATTATATCTCCACAATGAGGCGGTATCCGAAGAAAGAAATATCAATATGATACCGGTAGTAGGTGATACACAATTAAGAGCCTTCATCTCTTTTCTGGCAAATCAGCTCACCTGGCAAAATGCCTTTGTCTCAGGCTTCCAGAATGAACAAAATTGCCTTTTATGGATTCGAGCTGAACCTCAGAACCCTGCCGCCTTCATTTCACAGCATTTAAAAATGATAGCCAATAATGAAATGGAGGATCATGTTATGAAACTGCGGACAGAGGTCCTAACATACTGTCAGCAGTACATAAAAACTAAAGCATCATTGGCTGTGGAGGCAAATAAACTATTTTGGGATAACTGCCCGGCAGAAAGGAAAGAGTATCATCCATACAACCCATTAAATCTACAGGTGGCATTATCAAGGGTTCCTCGGTATGTTGGAAGCATGAAAATCTGTGCAGAAAAATGGATAGGCTACAGGTTTAAGTTCCCACTTTTATGGCTACCAGGTGAGCAGTACAAGGCGAAGTTTGAACTTTCAAACACTGAAGAGACAGCAATGTGGAAACAGTTGAGAACTGTTTATGGTTTCAAAGAACGGTTCGATGATCCCTCCTTCAGCTATTGCCTCAGTAATCTTCATTGCTCGGCCCAATTCTCCGACTCCGACTCAGATTAGGCATTGCATGGGGACATGCAATCTCTTCAGTTGGGGGGGATGTTGGGACTCGCAATTGATCAGTTTTTGACCCTATCTTTTGCCGTATATTTACCCTTTTTGTAGTAATAAGCAAAAGCCTTTAGTTCATAAGGATATATTAACCCCAAGGTATGGAGTGATCTTCCGCAAATCTATATTTAATTGTTTATTTCATATTCGTAAGTATCTTTTCACTTATCTATGGAAATGCTGACTAGAATCGTTAACAACTGTCATAAGCTTGCAGGAGTATAATAAACAGTTGCTGCAACACGAAGAACAGCAACTAAGCAGTCGCTGCAACACGAGAAGCAGCAACAGCACAGCTGCCACAATACCAGCAATTACCCAAAGCAGCTATTTTATAGCCACGGACAACAGATGGCAGCTATCGAAAAGAGGATAACGTGGCACAATCAAGCGGAAGAATAGAGAACAACATGGGGAAATAGCGAAGGGAATAGCAATCAGTTATTCACCGTGTACAGCCGAAGCTCCAGAAAAGGATGTATAATCACATGGTTGTAACAGCATTCTAATTTGCTTATTTTTAAACACACAGTGTTAACTGAAAAGCTGTAATATTCTATTGTAGTAGATGTCCCCTCTATAAAGAGGAGACATCTACATGAAACGGGGGGTGAGTCGGTCTGTAATCAAGTTTTGAAGAACATCAGCAAGTCTGAGGTCGATTGTACTCAATCCTTTTGGTATATGAATATAAACTGGTTCTGAGCACTTAATCCGTCTCCTTCTTTTCGGGGAATCTTGTGAGAAGGACTGGGCCCACCTTCCTCACAAGATTCACCCATTTGTTTCCTTGTTGATTTCGTAGATGTATGGTAAGTTCTTCTCAGCATTTTGGGTGGATTTAACAGTATTGCCTCTGGCATTCTTTGCTTTACAAGTACTCTGTTTCATTGCTTTTTGAGTTTGTTTCTCACCGGTGAATGAGAGTGTTGTGTGCGTTAGCACTTCTGATAACAGAGGCAGGCGCTGGACGTCCCCATCAGGAGGATAGGGTCTTGGTCCTCTAACAGAAGAACATCCATTATTTCATTTCTTAGATTTGTAATTCTAATTCGTTGTTTTCATTTTAAAGTACTGTAATGATATAACATAGTATGCTACAACTTTTTGATGCTTTTCGGGTTTTAAGTACATACAGTACGCATTGCCTTTGAAATAAAAGGACTTTCCCTGGTCGATAATTAATGTGGCACTTGAATGTTAATTCACAACAATTCAACTAGCCAACACCATGTGCAAAGTGGCATGTCTAATAGCATATGCCTCACTCATGTGGTTTACCTAGAAATATGTGTCCAATTCTTGTACCCATTTTCTGACAGAACTCCTTGTTGAGCCATCACAGTGGGTGAGGGTCGTTTTTCCCTCAATGCTACTAACTCTCCCTTGAGCCATGGGTTTTTCTATGGTTCACCCATCATAGTGTATACACGCCCAGATCTTCCATGATCTTGTTGGCTACCGCCACAACAGGCCAAGATGATGCTCTGATACCACTGTAATATTCCTAATAGGAAAATTGACAATGATATTAAGAAAAAATACAAAAGCAAACATAAAATTTTCAGACAACCATTAAACACCTAGAATTGCATCGGAACTACGTCAAAATTCAGTCATTTTATTATATATATAGAGGAGTACAATGCATGTAATGTGTGCACCCAGGCTTGACAAGGAAAGCTAGATAATCCCAGGTGAGAAAATGTTGCCTAGATGCAAAGGCAACAACTCCTTCAAAAGGTACTACGCTGGCCCTAGAATTTTTGCACTGTTGGCTAAAAGGAACCCCTGTTTATGCCTCCAAAATGCCCAGAAAATTCTACGAAACTACTCTTGGGCTCTCCACCAAAAAGTGAGGAAAACCCAGAAAGAGTTTGATCTAGTTTTGATGCTCCAAAATCACCCCCAAATTCTATGGGCTCCTCCACTGCCAGAAAATTATGGCTTGTAGGAATTTTGTCTCTACAACCCCTCCAAAATATTGAGAAATCTCCCCCAATCAACCTTCTTGCACCCCCACTTCAATTCTACCCCAAAATGCTTCCCCAAGCCTTCCACACACTTTTCGCCACCATGAACTGTGTAGCCCGAGATAACCACTACGCAGGCCTTTGCAAGGGAATTTCGACTCTGAGAAAAGCACACTCTCCCAGCCTGTAAATCCTTCGGAAACCCACCCCATTGACCAAGGGAAAAATCTTTAAAGGCACAATGCTCTTGTCACTGATATTCTCTCTTACAAATTGTGTGGCTCCCTTTTACTGTGTCTATTCTGAGGCAAAGGTTACTCATACCACCTTCAATTTTCTGCCCAAGCCTCCACAAAATTACGTTAATACCTCCCTAGGGTGGCACTCATGGTCCACCGAAGAAAGGGTAAGATTTCCCCTGGGAAATCTTTGGTGCTGAATAACACTTTGTGACTCGGCTAATCAACTTGAGCAATAAAAGGTCCCCAAGTGAGTGCTCCATATTCCATTTATAATTTCTACCCCTTTCTCTTGCCTCCTGTGCTCCCCCCATCAAATTTCCTTTTCCTCTCTTCTCTCTTCAAATTTTGCTCTCCAAGGGTGTGTATTCCCTCATGGAGTGGCCCCCACCTTCAAGTAGTTCCACGATTTTCCCTTTTTTCTAAAGCGGGTCCTTCTCTTTATCCAAAAACCAAATCTTCCTTTGATTCTTCCATTCTCCTAAGTTGTGGGCCACAATATCTCCCAATTGCCAAAATTGCAAGAACAAAAAATCTTCTTAACAAAATTAATTAATTTGGGGACATTACACCTAATAAGGAAAAATAGGTCGACATGATGAAATATCTACAAAAGGATCACTATTTATCCATGAACTTGGAAAAGTTATATTAAATTGGGCATTCTCACATTGTCCATTGTAGTATTGTCAATTGGCTGCCCTCATCGAGAAAGTTGAGTACACTACTGTTGATACATAAATCAAACCAATGTTCATGTTAAATATTCAACATATGCAAATATATTGCCAACACATGTTGTTTGTTCCACGAAGCAATGCTCTATGGTGTTTGTATACATCTAAAAATTGTCATATTGTCGTTTTATATTTAGTTTTATAATCTATTATAGAATATGTTTTTGACCATGGCATTTAATGGTTTTACTATCTCTACACAGTTTGTGATAAATAATCTCATAAGATTAATATTTCTGAAGGAAAATTGTATTCCTTTCTTATTTTCATACAAGGTATCTTGTAGCATGGCTTTGGTTTTGTGTGGACCCACTTTAATCTCATCCCAAAAGATATGATGTTATAAAATTTTCTCCTTAGAAGTTGTAAAAACATTTTTCTTATGGTTAAGACATATACCATTATTTCTATGCCTTCTATAGATTTGTATGGGATGGAGAAGATGATCTCGTCTTAAAAGATAGTGATATTGTGTATGTTATTCTATGACTCTTAGAATTATAGAACCAACATTTATCAAGCCAAAAGGCATACTTCTATAAAAAATGTTCCCTATTTCTTGGAATGTGTCTAGTGTCTTAGCATTATTAGTCATTGATGTTTGGTTGTATATGAAGAAACCATGTAGGAGAGAACATTTTGGAATTGATGACTAGTTGGATTTCATCATAAAAAGGAGATTATCTTTTTCAAAATCTTTGTTTAAATTATGAAAATTAACAAAGTCAAATTTCTCTATTATTTTTCTATATAAAAGCTAAATTAGAAATCCATATAGAGGGTCAAATAAGGAACAATCTTCAGATTAAGTTGTTTCAGTAACTCTTTTTGAATTGTTGGTTCTAATGTGGAATAGATGAGTCTTTGTTTCTTCTTCAAACTCTCAACCGACAATTTCAAGGGAATAATGCTTTGGATAATTCTAGAATTTTCTATCCAAGAAAATACATATTGGTATTCCTTAAATAACATGTATTTCAAATATGTAGAATTGTCTTTTCTTTTTTCGCACTTGGTGACCCTTGGTTAACAAGTTTAGAGTTTGATTCAAATCATATTTTGATGGTTTTTAAATTGTAAGAGGAGCACTTGTTTTCTTCATTAGTGGGATTCGATTATTTAACTATGCCCTTCAAATCGAAATAATTTTCCAACAAAAGTAGAAGTAATGGATTTTAACTTTTGGTGTTCCAAAAGTGTCTTCGCCTAGCTAAGAGAGCTCTAGGCCTCTTATTCCCTTAGAAATGATTCACAGGCATACCAAAGTGTCAATTTTGTGGATGATTTTCCTTGGTTAGATTTCTAGAATAAATCTTTTACCTAGGAGTTTGTTATGCTAATTGGCACAATGATTAACCCATTGGGTGCATACAATGTGGGGATTCAGTTGCTTGATTAGGAGTGGAACCTACCTAAGAGGATTACCGAAGGGCACTTGGAGTGAGGAACTTAGCCATAATAACTTGGGACCATGTGATTTACACCTTTGAGGTTGGACATTTGTCTTGAGGATGCTTGTGTAGAAAAGAAGCTTTAAAGAGGTTGGATTTCAACCAAGACACATATGTTGAGGAGAAGCAATCGAGAATAGTAACCACTGTCGCACACATATTGAAGAGTGCTAGGCACAAGAGGACGTGTGGAACACAAATAGGAGGAACATCTTGCATGAGGACACTTGGACAACAAGACACCATTGAAAAGGGAGTGTTGGACTAACAACTTGTTG
Organism: Pinus taeda; assembly: GCA_000404065.3. NCBI lineage: Eukaryota > Viridiplantae > Streptophyta > Pinopsida > Pinales > Pinaceae > Pinus > Pinus taeda. The sequence continues at coordinate 8,759 of APFE031571246.1, forward strand.
GGCAGTGCACCATCTTGGAGAAGAGGCATTGAGCCTAAGGAAAATCATGTTTGGAGGGTGCACCATCGATCTCGTAAATCCCTAGTATGTCACTTTCCTTCCTTATATTATATAATGCTCCATCTCAGGTTCTCAATGGTTATGTGTATGGACCTAAGTCCATGTTTTACGTTAACCTCCCTCACCTAGTCTATATAGAGGGAGGAGAGAGCTTTGTTTAACACATCATCATTGCACTATTTATTCTATATTTGTTATTGTCTTGGATAAGTCCTATAGGGATCAAGACTTAGGGTTTATGTGGTAAACCCTAGGAAAAGACATGAAGAAGAGAAAGAATGATTGTATGTTCTTGGAGAGATTACTCTTATGAGATGCATGAGGATGCTATGGTTTGTGCTATGTAATTAAAACTTAGAAATAACATAACACTAGAATAATTAATGGTTTGAATTATAAGAGCCATGGCTCTTATTATAAAACAAGAGAAGATAACACCAAGGTTCCAAGCCTAGAGAAGACATGAAGAAAATATCTAACTCCTTTGGTGACATTGCAACCTTGTTCTTATGTAATGTGTGAAGGTGAAGGCATGCTCATTGATAGCCTTTCTTAATGAGTTTTGAGCTTGATTGATCTAATAATCACCCTATGAGTGATCTCAGTTAAGAATTATTAAATGGAGGTATTACAGACTCATGTGTTGGTGTGTGTCTAGGTTATTTAAGCAATGGATCGATCAGATTGCAAATACATAGACCCTTGAAATGGAAGACAACAGAGAAACACAATAAGCAAATATAAGAACACAAGAAATTCATAAGGAGTTCACCCTATCCTCCAGGGCTACATCTCCGGTCCAGCTTTCAGTGGTGGCCTTCTTTTATTGTGTCTTAAAGCAAAGAACTACAAAGAAGGAGCTCAATAAGAGTCCCCTGTCACAGGATAGCTTGGCAGGGTGGTCCTTGGATTTCCCAAGCCACTAGAGTACACAGACTCTCGGCCTTACCAGCTTTTTGACCTCTTGGGTCTACAATGGAAGGAGCCCGATGTGGTGCTCAGTCCTGACAGATCCCCTTCAGGGATGGCTTGAATTTCTCAAGCCCTTTGGTGCTCGACGCTGCCTTTGGTCAGCTCGGTCCTTTGCCTTCTTACTGCTTTTTGATCTCTATGTCTGCTTTCTCTATTTTTCTGTGTGTGTGGGTGTCTCTTCTGCTGGTCTGTGCATGGCTTTAAAGCCACTCGAGTTCATGGTGGTTCGGTTCCTCTTCCAACTCCGTCGGATCACCTGCTATAGCTTCGCTTGGGGTTCCTTGTCTCAGCGTCATCATCAGACTCACAGGGAGTGGCCACTTGTCCTCTTGCGAACTGTGCCAGCTTGTTTCGTTGGTTCGGTTCTTCAGTTACGTCGTGGAATGAGTCATCTGCCACCTTGGCAGTCAAGTCGGACCTCAAATTCTTTTAAATAGCGGCTTAATCCCTCATTACATTCGGTCTTACCGCCAGGCACGATAACAGCTGTTAGATCTGGATCCCCCAGATCCAACACCATCCGCTCATTTCGCGCGGTTGACTTGCTCGACCGTTAGCGCGTGATGAGCGGCGATTTTCTCTCTCCTCCGCTTGCCACGCGAGTGGAATCACTCCGTTTTCACCAAATCTGTTTACCGCCCAAGGGTGCCCCTGATGAATATCATCGGTTTTTAGAGAGCAGGTTCCACCTTAGCCTCTAGCCTTTTTCCCCACGATTTTCCCAACTTCCATGCGACCAAGCACTCGGGGCCCCTCCTTTTCAAGGGTTTTTGCCCAACAATGCGCGATTTCCCGATCCGGGCTTCCCAGGGGCTAATTTCGCCTCCTGCGCAGTCTCCATGGGCCTCGGTTAGCGTGCTTTGACCGAGGTCCTCGTCGTTCCACGCTGGCTGCCAACTGCCACCGTTTTAGAGGTGTTTTTGATCGCTGCTCTCAATTCTTTGAAGTTTGTCCCAACCTAGTACAACCATGGTTCTTTTGATTATTATTTATGGATCCAATTCAGATCACAGCCTTCCCACTAAAAAGCTTTTGGACCACCAAAATTTGGTTTTTCAAGCATCGACTAAGTGAGGCAACTGCTGCCTCACTTGTCCAATTTCAATCCACTTTGCACTGCTCGACTTCAAACCTTTGAGTCCAATTTTGAGGTACTCAACATCTCCTCTGCACGTTGTCCTCACCTTCCTATCCAAGACTGTGTCATCCTGCAATTCATTCAGATATTCAAGTATCAGGGCATCAATAGAAGGCAATTGAATTTGCTCTTCAGGATCCTCAATCATTGAAGGTTCAAACAATCTCAAGCAATCTGCATTTACGACTGAGTAGATGTGCATGTAAGCTGGTAGATCAAGGCGAAAAGCATTTTCACCGATCCTCTCAAGTATCTTGAAGGGTCCATACCTGATAGGCTTTAGCTTTTTACCTTCACCTTGCATCCTGTCCTTGCTGATATACAGCCAGACCTGGTCACCAACTTGAAAACTATGCTCCACCCGATGCTTGTCATGCCTTGCCTTGTATTTGGCTTGGCTCTTTTCCAGTTGTTACTGTATTGCCTGGTGGATCTCCTGGATCTGTTCAATGAACCTAGTTGCCTTGTCCATATCGTTGTGTCCATCAGCGATGGTATCTTTACCAAAGACAAAATCCAAAGGAGACCTTAGTGTGAAACCAAAACATGTTTCAAAAGGCGATCTCCATGTAGAATAATGTTTTGCTCTGTTGTAAGCATGTTGTACATAACACAAGTGTTCATCCCAAAGCTTAGGATGTTTGCTGCAATATCCTCTGAGTAGCTGGATCACTGTCATGTTAACTACTTCTGTCTAGCCATCGGTTTGTACATGAAAAGTTGTGCTTTTCTTCAGTTGGGTGTCCATCAGCTCCCACAGACTTGACCAAAACTTCCCCACAAATTGGGTGTCTTGATCAGATACAATAGAAGTGGGTAACCCAAAATGAACCCATACACGTTCAAAGAATAGTTTTGCAGTTTGTTCAGTTGTAATCTGCTTATTACAAGGCATCAAAATGCACATTTTTCTGAACCTATCCACAACCACATACAGATAATCATGACCTTTTCTAGACTTAGGCAGTCCCCCAACAAAATCCATGGAAATACTTTCCCAAGGGTGAGAAGGAACTGGTAATGGAGTGTACAGGCCTATTTTTCTATTGTTGGGCTTGCTTTTGGCACACATAGTACACCCTCTCACATATCTAGAAACTGTCTCATTCATTTTTGGCCAATAACAAAATCTTTGCAGCTGTGCAACTGTTTTACTTACCCCAAAGTGACCTGATATCAGAGAAGTGTGTCCCTCTCTGATTATTTTTACTCTCTCTGTTTGTGGAATGTAGAGTGTCCCACAATGATATAAGAGTCGGTCCTTCACATAATAATCCAATTCTTCTACCCTTTTGCCTTAACTCAAAGTTGCATATACATCTTTAAAGTCTATATCTTGAGCATATTGTTCAATGTAGCTTTCATGTAGTACATAATTATGCTTAAGTATAGTAGATACATTTATAATGGGTCTAGATAACATGTCTGCAACTTTGTTATGTATGCCCTTTTTATATCTGATGACTAAATGAAAC
>APFE031571246.1:43238-71342 GCA_000404065.3 Pinus taeda
TGGTAATTATAGAGCATTCGTTACTGCAATTGATGCATTGGAGTCAGTTAGGGAAGAAGTGAGTTCAATTGACAAACATGTGGAGTCATTCATATCATAAGTGCTAAGGCTTACTAGTGGATGCAATGAGTTTATGGACTCAACTCAGCAAATATTAGAGAAGTGAAGGTTAAACCATACTCTTCTAGCAAATCATAGTACACTACTTTATTTTCTTGAAATTCCTCAACTTATGGACACGTGTGTACGAAATGGAAATTATGATGAGGCTCTTGACTTAGAATCTTTTGTCCTAAAGTTAGCAACCATGCATTCAAAATTTCCTTCGTTATTTAGGAGTATTTAATGAGCATGAAATGCGCTTACAGTTCTTGAAATGCAGAGAAGCATGGCTTGGAGCTATCATTGACGATTTGGACCAAGGGAATGTATGTGAGTTCTTAAAACGAATGGCAAATTAGCACAAAGTCCCTCAGTCTTCATCCGAGTCAATATGTCATACAACAGTTGTGGAAGATTCCCAATTGGTTCATCCAACATATTCTCAAAGTCCTTGTGGAACTTAGGCAGAATAGTCTTGAAGACATCGTCGAGAGAGACTGGGCTCGAAGACCGTCGTCATTCACTGTTGCTTTCATTTTCGGCAATAGGAGGAGAAATGTGATAGTCGCCTCCGGCAGGCTGAGAGACGTGACGTTTGACTCGTTCACCTCACCTTTCACAAGGAGGAGTAATGCTCAGACCACGCTCATGATGGCAGTCCTAGAACCTGCCGAAAAAGGGACTCCGACTCTTTCCCCTGCTACGCACAGGACTCTAATTCCTCCTTCGTTCGTGGCTCCTTCGAACGGGACTACGTTCACGGCTCCTCCTCCACAAAGGACTACATTCACAGCTTCTTCTTCCTCTGTCATGATGACTTCGACTCTATTCATGATCGTAGATGCCTCTAACACCATCTTTATAAACCACCAGTTAGACTTCCTCAACTCGTTCTAGTGATATTCCTTATCGCAGAGCCACGTGAATATTCATCTCACTACTCCCATCGTTCTTGTCTTATGTATGTTCATTGAACATGAGTGGCACAACAAAATCGAACACGAAGCCTATTGATCCATGCAAGCTGCCAAAGGTGACTCCCAAATATGTTTGTATAATAAGGCAGAGAATACAAGGCAAGTAGGTAGGCAAGAGGCAAGCAGTCAATCTCACTCCCCGACCCATTTCTTCTCAACTACTAGGTTAAACAACTATTACTGCATCGGATTCAAACACCAGGCGGCCTGTCTATCAGCCAAGCAATTAATCAAAATAAAATAACAACTAAGCCCACATTGTCAGAATGCACAGCACTGTTAGGACTAGCCTATTTCATGATGAGGGATCGTTAGTGTACCAGAGTCTTAGAAAAATTGCAGAAGGTGTTAAATGTGCAGAGAATATGGTAGATGCGTTTTTGCTATTTGAAACCCTAGATAGAGAACCCAACACAAATCTTGTTAAGAGGTCAGCCTGACAGTGCGCAACATGAAATAGGCATGCACACAATAATGATAGTTCTATTCGCAAGAATGCAAAACTGACATGCACAGAGAGGCCACAACTAGTGGCTCAAATTTGAGTAGGACAAAAATTTGCCTGCAGCTCTGATACCATGTTAGACACATACATGGCAGTAACAAAAGATGAATGATAAACATTAGAGTCTCTATTATTAACAAATGATATACATTTATAGTACATTCATATGACCTTTGGTTTCGTATTCCAAGGTCTCTTGGACTTCCTTAGACTATTTAGCTTCCACACCAACCCTTAGAGGATTAGGTGTCCAACAAGGAGGATGAACACTTGTGATACCTGGAGACTTGGAAACACTCATAGCAAGCAATCTATCAGTCGAAAACCAAAATGAACATGAGAATTGACCTGCAACATACCTGGGTGAATGATCGTGAAGCTTGCACAATTTCGGCCAGGAGGTCAGGAGACTGATTGCCAAGATTGCACAAGGCACAGTCTGGGCTACTGGGAGACTAACTGTCTGTTGGAACTACAAAATGTGCAATCCATTTGGACAACTGGCTGCTGGGGTTGCGGAATGCGCGATTCCAGCTAGGAAAGACTGCTGGTCTAGGGACAGATTTGCACAAATTTTTGGGCCAAGTAGCCATTAACCTCCAGAAATGCGCAATTCAGTCCAGGAGGCCAATGTTGGGCCAGATTGCACAAATATGGAGAGGAAGGTGAGCCTTCCTTCTCCAGATTATGCACTGCAACCTTGGTGACGGCAAAAACCAGGCCAAGGTTGGCCCGACTCGCCGACGAGCAACTGAAAGCAAGTAAGTCGATGAAATGCATGGTGACACTAAGTGATAGTAGAAGTGATAAACATTGCATGCAAAACATGAAAGGAGGATTGAGCAAATAGATCAATATGCATGTGGGTGAGGTCATTCGCCGGTTGGGTGAACGTCTATGAAAAATAATTTCATACATGTGACAGCAGTGAGATAAAAATGAAAATTGAAACAGATCTAGGACAAGCTAGAATATATGTAAACGACAGCAGGCGTTCAAAGAAATCAAGCAAACAAACACTCACACAAGTGAATACACAAAAAGTGACAAAAATGCAGCACAAGGCATGGGAAGCGAGCTTACCCCAAAATAATTAAGTTGAATGTGCCAACTGATCCTATGTGTGATGTGGGGTGTCAAAACTACAAGGTTGATGTGAGGAATGGGATTTGCAGTGTCCTGTTGATGATTTTTGATAACATCGATGTTATGATGCTCATGCCACAAATCTAGGAGGAAGCAACACTTGGAGGGAGGATTTGGAATTACTCCTTACATGTAACCTCCAACTGCTAAACATGGATGCCTAGAACAAGGGATGCCTTTGCATGCTGCCTTGGGAGAAGCAACCTATGCATGCAAGTCTGTTTTGCTCGGTCCTGGAGGGAACCGGTAAACTCAGCTGCACATGCAAGCGACTGCTCGACTGCTGGAGAAAAATGCGCATTTCTTACTGTAAGCTGGGTTGACTGCCCAAGGGTGTTGCACAATTTCTGGGCCCAGCAACTGACTGTTGCCCAAATTTGCACAAATTTTGGGCTGAACTGCCTGTTGATGGGAAAAATTATGCAATTCCTGCTGGGAGAGTTGGCTGGCAGGATTGTGCAATCCTGGAACCCATCAGGCTCTCAGAGGGAATTGCGCAATTCCTAGAGGGAATGGTTGGTGCCCTCTAGAAATGTGCAAATTTCATTGGGAAGTTTCTCAGCTTGTAGCTGAACCAAGTCTGGATGAGTAGCCTGTGAAAGGAAAAGATCAAATTGTGATCGACAAGCTGCTTTTGAGCAAGAAAGACATTGAAGCTTGAGGACTTGATGAAGCAAGGGAAGCTACTGTGAAGGTTGGTAAGGAGGCTCAGTAAAAGGCAAAATTTTGGAGGGTGGTTGTAGCTACTACAACACTTGGCGACACACTGGTAGAACTCCAACTCTCTAAATGGACCTTGTTCGTGAAAAGCAAGTATAACACCTCTGGAAGTATTTTTCAGTACTTAGCTCATCTTGGTTTCACACTAACTTGATTGTAAGATGTAGCATCTTCCATACTCTTGGTCGATTGACACACATTCCAAGCCAAGGAAACATAGTTGTTTCGATTGGGGTTGAGGGGTATATAGGTGCACAAGCAATATAGTCATCAGAGTCTTAGTTTCATCTCTGGTGTTTTCTCCACTGCCAGGAGGCCTGGACAGTACCCCGGTGGAGTCACATAGGAACACAAGCATGGCTCCACTGCGAGCGAGCCTGGTCAGTACCCCAGCGGAGTTACTTGCATCACCTCCCTACGGAGGAAGCCTTTCTCTTCTTTCACCTTATTCATTTTGAATTTTGAATTTTTTGACTTTTGATTTTTTTCATTTTTCATTTTCACTGTGTATAACAATTATTCATTTCAAAGGCAGAAGAGGGATCCCAACTTATTGAGAGCAGAGGAGGTTGTTCCAGTAGAGAAGTAGTTTATTATATCTCTGGCGTGCCTGTTAAGGTTATCCCCTCACCTTACTCTACTTGACTGAGCTGACAAGGGTTAACCCAGAAAAAAAAAATCAACTAGAGAAGGTGACATTAATTAGCGTGCAAGCATTGTGTTTACACCAAGGTTCACTTCGAAGAGTACGTATTTTCCTTTGACGTATCATGGACTAAGAGTAACAAGTTCATCATACAAAGCAAGATGACAGATAACCAAGTAGTCATAATTGTACAATCCCTCTTGTACTTTACCCAACTCGTTTCATGAGTCACACATGGTTTCATGCAAACTAACCTACGAACGAACGAAATAAACAATCAAAGGAAAGCAAGAGAAAAAGAACAAATGAAATCGAAGAAAGTAAACAAACAATAAAGCAAACAAAGCATGTAAGCAAACAAGCATGCAAGAAAACAACTGAAAGCAAACACTACTCCTACTCCTACACTAACGACGAATGGGCCTAATCACATGAAGTGATACTTTCAATGCAGCCACTGGCGCATTGGTAGACCCATGTGAGTGAAGGCTTGGTCTGCAAGTAACCCAGTTGTGTGGACCAGCATACAAGAAAGATATGATAGTGAAGACAGCCACACTTCATGTTTCAAAGTGCCCACATGACATAAGTTAGTGCATGTGCATGACGGACAGTCCGTGGACTTATCATGGTGTTGTGAGACACTACATGCAACTTTGAAGCAAAATCACACTCTTGAATGAGACATGCAAGCAAATGAAAGAAACAAAAATAACTTGCATCATGCACAAGTGCCTGCAATGTAAGACTCCTCCAATGCATGAGCAATGGGATTGTGCAGTTTGAGTGGAGGAAATGTGATCTGTGTGTGAAATGGATCTTCAATGCATACAGATGAGTGCTGAGGAGCCTTGGGTGATTGAATAGTTTCATGATCGGAAGTGAGACTAACCCCAAGAGAGCGAGGACCTGACATAACCATCAGCTCGGGTTGATGTGCCTTGACAGTCTTGGGTGTCTCAACTTCATCATCAGGTAGATCATCAAAAACCAGTGGCTTCGAAAGATCAACTACGATAGATTCATGATCCTAATAAAAAATGGAAGCAAATGGATCACAACCGCCACGATCAGAAAAAATCAATGAATTCTTCGGCATCCTCATGATCAGATGAATCTCATCCTCTTTGTTTCCGGAAAATAAAGATGAAGGATCAAGTGGATCTTCAATGAATAACTTATCCTCTCCGTTGTCGAATGATTGACTAGTATCCGGTGAGTCCTACGAGTGATCAACAATGGGTGCATCCGTAGATGAAGACACACATACAAAATCATTGATGGCAGGTTCACCAAAGAATCTAGGAAGGAACGGAGGGGGCTCGACAGAAGGGAGTCATCCTTCACCAAGTGTTGATGTTCAAGCTCCCACTCATACTCTTCATGAATGACAGCTCATGTTAGTTGTGCAACACCAACTCCGTCAATGAGTTGTTCCTCGTTCACAACAAGTGAAGAGTCCGGAATGGATGAACATAAGACAACATCATCTGAAGGAACACCTGGGTGCGAAGATGGAGGTTGAAGAAAAGAATGCATATGGGAACTCGAAGGACTCACAACCAACTCTGCACGAAAATTAAGTGGAGTGATGTTGGGAGGGTGTGAAGAGTGAACAGATGTGCGAACATGATCCTCAGCATCACTTGGCAATGGTGGAACTGTTGAATGAAAGGGAGGCGAACAGTCTATTAAGACAGTGCTTGCTCCCACATGGGATTGTGTAGTTCCATCAACAAAGAAGGTTGAGTGTGGTTTGACATCAAGCATTCTCTTGGGATGGGCAAATTTCTTAAGACAATACTCGAACTGGTCCCAAAGATAAGCGAACTTCATCTAGCTCTTCGGAGCTTGAAACTGTAAGTCACAGAAGCGCTGCCAAAAATCAATAACGGATTCATGCGGAGCCCTCCATTGCTGTAACAGTTTCCGGTCAAGATGGTATAGATCAAAATGATGGAACGTGTCTTCAATAAGATCAGAGAAGTGCTTACATGAGTGCATGGTGTCAGTCGATAGGTTGAGCACCCAACGAAATGTGGATTCGCGAAGTGTGAATGCAAGCAACAGACTGGCCTGTTCGTCAGTAAACTCATCTTCCTCATAAATCATGTAAAGGAATTTATGTAAGTGCTCAGGCCAGGCCGCTTCGCCTTCACCATCATATGCATGAATGGACAAGAGATTGAAAAGCTTCCCCAAGATGGAGACATCTTCATGATTCTAAAAACACCTCGAGGGAAGAAGAATGAAAGATTCCATGAAAGATATTCAAAGGTTCAAAACTAGATGAGAGGACATTGCTTGTCATTAGGCCCTCCTTCTAGCACCAAAAATGTTAACGATGTTGGACCCACCAACATGTCAAGGGGATCTCCCTAGTAAGAAGTCCCAATTAGACCTCAGACTGTTTGGTGTAGGAGTCCCAGCAGTGGATCGCAAGGTAATGCCTTGACTGCGATGTCACACAGAAGCAAGTAAGATAACTTTGTCAGTAGCAAGGGTGTGACTGATGCAGTGAGTCAAGGAATGAGTATGAGAGGTTCCAACACTTCAAAGGGAGAGGAAGGTGAAGGTGAGTTCCAAGTTGAAAGGGATCAGTCCCAACTCAGCTAGGAACACACAACGCAAAGGACATGCACAACTTCCGGCAAAGCAGTCGACACGGATGCAGCAGTCCCAACATACAAAGTAGGATAACACAAACAACACTCACAGATCAATCTAAGATTACTGTGACGGTTGATATAACAAGGTTCAGAGAAAGGTTTTTCTAGTGTCTGGCAGAGTAGTCGACACAGACGGTGACATCATTAACAAAAAGATTCATATAATTGCATGTGAATCAGTTCATACACAAGTACGTAAGTTAAACAACATATATCATTAAGGCAACCGGAGCAGTCCAGCTACAATAACAACATATGCATGAAATGTGCTGAGTTTTATTATATAAAGAAGTGTAAGTCGCAATCATACAATACACCATGTAAACCTACTAGCCCTATTAGTAGAATGTTACAGCCACATCCACCTGCTCCTCCAAAGAGATGTACTAGCTCCGTGTAGTGGAGAAGCCAAGGCGCATTACAATACTGCCCAAGCCTTTTTCAAGATAGTCTTGGTAGAAGCTTGGCCAACCAAAAGCCCTTACAATGAGTTATGAGGGACTATTTATAGCAAAGGGTGTGGTGACCCTTGACATTGTGACAGTTCAACTACCCTCTTCACCTACTCTATGACTGTTACATCCAACTATTAACACAACGTTATAATGCACATGTACTCATGTGAGACAACATGGCTTGAGAAAGCCTTGCAAGACATCACTAACACTTGGTCCGCTGTGGTAAGACCAACTCTTTGACATGCTTGTTATGGTGAAGTTGGTGAGCTGACGCCAAGCTTCGTCATCCATGATGGTGTGCATGCACCTCATGGTGACATCTTGTTGAAGAGAACTCTTGCCTCCATTACAATCGGTGCATTGGTTAGGCCCCTTCATCCAACTCATCTGCTAACATGCGCATGGTCTTCTTGGGTATGGTTGAACTAGAAACACAATGATGCATAGTGTCCGTGTTGATCTTCAAGTGTGTGTTGGTGGTCATGCGCATCAACTTGCCGAAGTGCATGTTCAGCCCCAGTTGGACTTGTTTGTTGTCTTCGCCTTGGTGAGTGTGTTGAATGGGTTAGATTGCATGCGTCTGCTCAACGACATGGATGTTGTTGGATCCTTTGCATGTGATCAATAACACTTCTCACCATGTTTTCTCTGTGTCCGCTATTGGGATGGATCCTTAACTTGTACTGGCGCAGTTTCATCTGTGAATGCATGTTGCGCCCATTGTTGTTCATGTTCCTGCTACAACTCATTGGTCTGTCTGTGCAACTTCATGTTCTTCCTGAGTTGTTGCTTCGGAACATGCAAATCCTTCTTTGTTCCATCTTCTGCCTTCGTACGATCTTCATGTCGCGTCGTCACTTCATAGTTTGAGTCTCCAAAGTTGCTTTCATTATCAGTGGATCTACTTGATCTTGCAACTTTGCTCCACCTCTATGTTGTCAACAACCTTCCTCTTGCATCCACTGTGTTCGTTGTGTTCGCTGCATTCGGTATGCTACCTTCAATTGTTGTTCATGATGCTGCTTAATTGTGATGCTGCTGCTTGATGTCCTTGTCCATGAATAGCTTGATGTCTTCGTGAGTAGGTAAGCCCATGGACACTTGATCGACTGCATCCCCAAGTGTGCTCTGAATGGTGTCTTTGTCTCAGCTCTCTTGGAAACCATTGTACCTGTGCTGCTGAGAGGCAAATGAACACCTTTGATACCTAGAGACATAGAAACACTCATAGCAAGAAACCTATCAATCGAAAACCAAAATGAACATGAGAATTGACCTGCAACATACCTGGGTGAATGATTCTGAAGGTTGTGCAATTTCGGTCGAGAGGTTGGGAGACCGACTACCAAGACTGCACAAGGCACAGTCCGGGCTGTTGGGAGACTAACTGACTACTGGAATTGTAAAATGCACAATCCAGTTGGGCAATTTCCTGTTGGGGTTGCGGAATGCACAATTCTAGCTGGGAAAGACTGCTGGCCTAGGGACAGAGTTGCGCAAATTTTTGGGCCAAGCAGCCACTGACATCCATAAATGTGCAATTAAGTCTAGGAGGCCAGTGTTGGGCCAGATTGTGAAAATCTGGAGAGGAAGGTGAGCCTTCCTTCTCCAGATTGCGCAATGTAGCCTTGGTGAAGGCAGAGACTGGGCCAAGGTTGGCCTGACTTGCCGACGGGAAACTGAAAGCAATTAAGTCAATTAAGTGCATGGCAACACTAAGTGATAGCAGAAGTGATAACCAGTGCATACAAAACATGAATGGAGGATTAAGCAAACAGATCAACATGCATGTGGGTGAGGTTGTTCGCCGGTTGGGCGAACGTTCGTGCAAAACAGTTTCATGCATGCGACAACAGTGAGATAGAAATGAAAATTGAAACAGAGCTAGGACAAGCTAGAATATATGTAAACGACAGAAAGCATCCAAAGAAATCAATAAAATAGCACTCACACAAGTGAATACATAAAAAGCGAAAAAAATGCAGAACAAGGCGTGGGAAGCAAGCTTACCCCAAAACAGTTGAGCTTAATGTGCCAACTTCTCCTAGATGTGACGTGGGATATCAGTGAGGAATGGGCTCTACAGCATCTGGTTGATGAGTTTTTATAACATCGAGGTTATGACGCTCATGCCACAAATCTAGGAGGAAGCGACACTTGGAGGGAGGTTTCAGAATTACTCCTTTCATGTAACCTCCAACTGCTAAACATAGATACCTGAAACAAGGGATGTCTTTGCATGCTTCCTTCGGAGAAGTAGTCTATGCATGCAAGTCTATTTTGCTCGATCTCGGAGGAAATCGGCCAACTCAATTGCACATGCAAGCAACTGCTCGATCGCTGGAGAAAAATGTGCATTTATGACTGTAAGCTGGGTTGACTACCCAAGGGGATTGCGCAGTTTCTGGGGCCCAGTAGCTGACTACTACCCAAATTTGAACAAATCTTGGGCTAAACTGCCTGTTGATGGGAAAAATTGCGCAATCCTGCTGGGAGGGTTAGCTGGCAGGATTGCGCAATCTTGGAGCCCAACAGGTTGTCAGAGGGAATGGCTGGTTGCCCTCTAGAAATGCACAAATTTCATTGGGAAGTTGCTCAGCGTGCAGCTGGACCAAGTCTGAATGAGCAGCCTGTGAAAGGAAAAGATCAAATTGTGATCGACAGGCTTCCTTTCAGCAAGAAAGACACTAAAGCTTGAGGACTTGACGAAGCAAGGCAAGCTGCTGTGAAGGTTGGTAGGGAGGCTCCAAAACAGGCTGAGGCAAAATTTTGGAGGGTGGTTGTAGCCGTTACAACACACCATTAATTACAAATCTCATGGATCACTACCATGATAATCTCTCATATTATCACCATTTATTTATCATAGCTTTTGATATCATTATAAGAATTAAGCACTAGCATCAGTGAGACAAAATAGAACAGAAAAAGGCTTAAGTCATTCTCATCAAAGATGATGATTAATAGTCATGATAATGTGGTATGAGACCTTGTGATTGTTTAGAGAGTCATAGTCTAACAATTTTTCTTAATGTATAGCTATATAAAATTGGTTTTCATAAATAAAAGTCAATCAAAGATTTTTATTTCACACTTTTGGTGTTGAACTCTACTTGAGTGGATTATTTTCCACATCGAAGGCACCCCACATTATGAGTCATATAAATACAAACTCATGTTTTTTTGTAATATTACCAAGCATATTCTTTTATAGGTCATTAAGTATTTTAACTACAAACCCCTACATCTTATTCTTTACTTGAGTAAATTATTTTCCACATCAAAGGAAACCCACCCCACCTTATGAGTCATATAAATACAAACTCACATCCTTTTTATAATATCATCTAATCATATTCTTTTATATGATTCTTTTATAAGTCATTGAGTCTTTTAGATATAGACCCTACATGTCATGTAGTCTTTCCATCCTATGCCATTGCACTTATGTTAATTTATGGTTTGTTAGTAGTTCCATTTAATCTCTTATTTATATTTATGAGTTTAACACAAAAACCTTAAATTTACATCCTTGAAAACATATTAATTTTATTACATTACATATTTTTTTTTATCATAAAATGTATTTATAATACATATATACTACACTAGTGATAATCCATCATTTTATCCATCTCATCTCATACGACCAAAGGGAGTATGTAGTATTATTTCTTAGATACTCACCGCATGTATCAAAATTAGTTAGTCACATAATTATAAGGAGACTTTTTTTTTCCATCCATGCATGGAGTGTTTCATCATGTATCAATATTGCTTTTTGCCCTCTAATCATTGCATGCTTTCATTTTCTCTTTCATAATTTGGTATTATTTTTCTTGATAAAATAAAAACAATTAACATATCAAACCTTGTTTTCATTTTCATTACTAATTTTTTAATCAAATACTAATATTTAACGAAACATATTTTGCTTTCATTTTGCGTGTAGTTCAATTTAATTTTATGTATTTTCAATATTTGTATATCCTAAATCAAAAAAATCAAATACTAATATTTAACGAAACATATTTTGCTTTCATTTTGCGTGTAGTTCAATTTAATTTTATGTATTTTCAATATTTGTATATCCTAAATCAAAAATGTCTTTGTTCTATTCATGAATCCAATCTAGTGCGTTAAATTTTATATATATATGTATGGCAAAATATATATGTTTTTTTTAATAAGATAGAATATATTACTATAGAAACTGACATATTACATAATTTGGGTTGTGTGAGAGAGAGCCTGACACAAGATCCAACAGAAATTTTTGAAATGGCCATGGATTTGTTTTTTTCACAGTGCAACTTTGGCAAAAATGGGTTATGAACCCAAAGGTGGAAATAGAGAAGAACCCTTTTTACATCATTCTCAAAACTGAGAGTATAAAAACCCAGAGAATAGAAAGAAACCAAAGCGAGGCTGGCAAGGCAAGAGTCGTTTTCCTCCGCGATAAACAGTCCTCCGCGAAGGAAGAAAAACAAAAAGGAGGTTGATGAAGTCAATCCTGGTTGGTGGTTACTAGATCCTCCTTTAGACGAATGGGAGTCTCCTAAGAGCTTCCCTCCTATTGCGTGGTGGTGTTTTGTAGGCTGGTAGAGGCCCCAACAACCTCTTTGTTGATGCTTGGGGATCCTTTGGCAGTAGAATGGACCTTTGTCATCGACTTCTTCTTGATAACAGTGTATTGCGGTGCGTCCCGAGTAATGAATCTTCAGTGGTTGATGGCTTCGACATAAATCACAAACTTCTCAGTTAGTCAGTCAATCTTTGTTTCCAGTGCCTTGGTGTGCTCCTCCTGCTCCTGCATCGCTAACCCCATGATGGTTTTCATTTGCCACCATGTTTCGAGAGTTCACGCATAGAGGTTTTCATGCGCTCGAGTGAGGGCAGGGTCCGGAATCTAGGCAAAGTCGGTGTCGACTTCCTCAGTAGTGACCTCTCTACGAAGATCATTTGCTTGGGCTTCTGATTTGGCAATGTGCTGTTGAGTTTCAGGATTAACCATCGTCGCATAGCATAGAGTTGTGCGCCTTGTAGAGGTCTCTGCGCAAGTGGTGGGGGGCAAACCCAGGGACTGCCAGCAGGAGGTTGCACAACTGCATGCACCTCCCCAACTGGAACCAAGGGTGGATAAATTCTTCAGGGCCATGAGAGAAGCAGAAGGGCTAGGGAGCGAGAGGAACCAAAGAGCGAAGGACCCACCGAGAGGGATGAAAGCATAGAGAAGAATGAGGGGGAGAAAGGGGAAGGGGAAATATATAGAAGTCGGGGGATAGAGGGAGGCCGGGAGCAGGGAAAAGGGGAGGGAAGGGGAGAAATGCGAAGATCTGATGCAAGATGGTGGAAGAATGTCTGAGCAGAGAGGATGTGACTGGAGATGACGATAACACAAGGGAGAGGGGAGGTGGCAACACAGGCTCTAGAATCTGGCAAGCCAAGGATGAGTATGTGTGCCATCCTTCTGTCCTTTCTACGAAACAAAGAATCGACCTTGAAATAGTGAAGGGGACGTGAACAGTTATTGTTTGGTGGAGAGGTTATCTTCGTCATTGATTGATGCACATTGCTGATGGAGTTCACCATCCTCCAAATCCTACCAAACTCGGGAATTCAGACGTAGGGTCCTAGTTGTACCCTCATTCTCTAGTCTTTCTGAAAGTTTATTGCCCTTCCTTCTGATGGCTTGAAAGTGGAGGCCTGTCATGATGTCAATTCTCTACTTGATCCTCTGTATTATTTTGTTTAGGCGTCAGTTTTCCGAAATTTTTTCCACCTCGATGCCCTACTAATTTTTTTTTCAATCTGAGTGGCCATCGTGGAATCTCCTTCTATAATCAGAGGGTTGAGCTTGAGGTTGTGCGCTATGGTGATGCCATTTTCCAAGGCATAAAGTTCTGTGGCATTGTTTGTGGCTAAACCTATATTGCCGTCATATATCCAGATTATCTCTCCTTTAGAGTTTCTGAAGACTCCTCCAAAATCGACTTGGCCCAGATTCCCTTTAGCTGCGTCGTTGTAGTTGAGCTTGAAATTCCCCTTCTCTGGAAACCTCTAGATGTTTTTTTATTATTTTCATGCTTGGAGAGGGGAGTGACTTTGTGGACCTTGATCTAAAGGAGATCCAACATTGAGAGAATTCTCTCTTCGAAGATGGTGGGAGGGGCTTTGACAGTTTGAGTGGGTAGAGAGGTCATTGTTTCTCGGATGGCACTTTTGATCTTCGAGATTATGATTTAATCTTGGGTGGAGATGCCACAAAATATTCTTGCATTGTGCTCCTTCCACAAAGCCCAGCAGACCAGACCAGGAGTTAAATTCCATGCGTGGTTAACTAGAGGATGTGAGGAGAAGACAGATCTCCAGTTCCCGATGGTGCTTTGAATGGAGGAGGGGTCCCGATCAGAGTTGTTGAAAACCAGTGAAATCCAATCCCATAAATTGGATGTGTATGGGCATGCATTTAGCAAATGATTGGGTGTTTCTTCTTCTTGCTGGCAGAAAGGGCATCTCGATGGGCCAATAAAGCATTTTCTTCTTAGGTTGTCCCACATTAAAATCTTTTTATGCATGACTAACCATTGAAAGATAGATATTTTCGGCCAGTGCTTCTTGTCCCAGATTGAGTTCCACTTCAGGTCTGGTTGAAGTTGATCTAGCTTGGCAATGTATCTATAGGCTTCTTTTAAATTGAAATGTCCTGCTAAGTTTTCCCCCTACCTGAGTTAATCCTTGGCAAAGTCAAGGAGGATTTGTCTTTTTTGTAGTTCTGATGAGAGGTCCGACCAAGCTTGGGGATTCATATGGGAAGTCCAATCCTCTTATTCCATCGAAATTCTCCATATGTCCTTTTCGCCACTCGTTTTCTAGTAGTGGCTGACTTTGCTCTTCCCTTTGTTTTGCATATCAGCCTTGATTTGGTGATAATGATCTTGATCAAGTTCTGGCCTTTGTTGCCAGTCACCCTCCCAGAAAAGAGTCTTGTTTATGTTGCCTATTTCCCATAAACTATGATTTTGAATGATTTCCCTGTTCTCCCATGCTTGGTTCCAGATGACTGAACCTTTGATATTTCCATTTAAGCCAGATAATTTGCTCTTGTGAGAGGGAGGGGGTATACTTTTCTTTCCATAGGATTCCCCAAGGGGAGTTGGGGTTTGCAATCCATCTCCATAAGTGTTTGGCTCTCAGGGCCTTTCCCAGGAGGTCTATGTCTCTAAGACCAAGGCCACCATATTTTTTGGGCTTGCAATTTTTTTCCCATGCCACTAGAGCCCATTTTTGTTTTACCTCTGCGCCTCTCCCTAAGAATTTCCTCTACGGGTTTCTAATTTTGTTTGAAATCGCTTTTGGGGCTGCTAGAGCCGAGTATAAGTAAAGCAAGATGGCCTGTAAAACCGATTTGACCAGGATAAGACGGCCTGCCAGATTGAGAGATCTGAAGGTCCAATTGGCAATTCTTTTCCCCAACTTGTTAATCAAGTCCTCCCAAGTGATCCGAGAGAGAGGCATGTCTATAAGGGGAACACCAGGGTAAGTGGAGGGTAGGGTACTGATGGGAATGGCCAGGAGTCTAGCGATGTTCCTGGGAATGGGAAGTGGAGTGTTAAAGAAGAATAACATGGATTTCTCTGGGTTGATAGAGGTTCCAGAAGTAGCAGAGAAGTCGAACAAAATGGACATGAAAGATGAAGCTTCTTTGATAGTTGGGAGGCCCATGAGAAGGGTGTCATCCACAAATTGTTGGTGCATGGAGGGGGGATCATAGGCATGGGGCTGGAGACCAAAGAGCTTATTATCTTTCAAGGCGGCAGAGATTGAGCGGCTTAGCCCTTCAGCCATTATGACAAAGAGGAAGGGATAGATTGGATCCCCTTGCCTGATACCCCTAGAAGAATTAAAGGGTTGTGAAGGGGAACCATTCACGACGATGGAGAAAAAATCTCTCGACACCATAGCCATGATCCACTTGATGTTGTCTTTTTGGAACCCAAATGCTTCCAGGACCTATCTCATATAGTCCCAATTGATTTTATCAAAGGCTTTGGACATATCTAGTTGAATCATCATACCAAGTTTTCTTTGGGATTTTAGAGAGTGGATAAGCTCATGAGAGAGGATGATACTATCCATGATTTGTCTTCCTTCCACATAGCCAGACTGTTGATGTGAGATGAGGAGAGGGACGATGACTTTAATTCGATTGGTGAGAACTTTGGAGATTATTTTTAAGATGACATTGCAGAGGGCTATGGGCCTAACTTTTTCCAGGGAATCAGCAGAATTGCCCTTGGGAATCAAAGTTAGGAAGGTGGAGTTAAGGGCTTTAAGGACAGACTTCTGAATTTGAGATTCTTCCACAAGGGCATGCACATCCAAATTGAGGATAGGCCAGCAAGCTCTGTAGAAAGCAATATTGAAACAATCTGAATCTGGTGCTTTGCCATTGAGCATTCCCATGACTACATCTTCCACTTCCTCGAGGGAGACTTTCCTTAGGAACATTTTGTTATATTCCTCCATGAGGATTTTGGGGATATGTTTGGTGATTTTTTTAATGTCCTGATCCCAGTCATTCCTTTGCTCTTTGAGAAGAGAGCTGAAATAGTGATTGAGCTCTGTTTCCAACTCCTCTTGAGAGTGAATGAGATGACCATCTTGGTTCTTCAAAGCCATAATTCTGTTGTTTCTCCTATGTTGTATCATTGTTTAATGGAAAAAAATCGTGTTTCTTTCCCCACATTTCAGCCAATTTATTCTTGATTTTTGTTGCCACAACTTTTCTTCCTGGATGGCTCTTTCCTCCCAACTTTGTTGTAATCTTTGTTCCTCTTGCTTACTATTCTACGTTAACCCTTCTTCAATTATGTTTTGTTGGAGAAGTTCCAATTGATGCTCCAAGTTTGTTTTATCCGTGATGATGTTGCCAAATGTTTCTGTGTTCCATTTTTTTATTTCCTCTTTGATATGTTTTAACTTTTGTTGGAAAGTGTACATTTTGTTCCCAGTTCTGATGGGAGTGTAATTCCACCATTGTTTCATATTTTCCATGAAGTCTTGGTGATCCAACCAAAAGGCTTTGAATCTAGAAGGCTTATTTTTCGGACCATTGGAAATTTGAATCTTGAGCGAGATTGGCCAGTGATCAGAGCCTACTTGCGGTAGGATTCTCGCCTCCGTTTCCCAGGAGGTAAGATAAGTTTCCTCGGATAAAAGGAAGCAGTCTAAACGGGAGGAAATTTGACGATCTCCTCCTCTTCTGTTATTCCAGGTGAAAATGCCATTGCTGGTGGGAATGTCGATGAGGTTTAGGTTTTCAATGGTGGTGAGGAAAGCCTCAAAGTCCTTATCAAGCTTCCGGATACCTCCTTTCTTCTCAGACAAGCTTGTTATCATATTAAAATCACCTGCTATGATTTTGAGAGGATGGTGTAATGGATCTAGGAGATTGGAAATGCTTTGGAGAATTTTGATTTGGTCTGTCACCTTGTGCGGAGCATAAATATTAGTTATGCAAATGCTCTCATTGGTACATATGATTCTCAGGATCACTGTTATGGAATGATGAGTGGACAAAGAGGAAATGAGATCGAACTTGGAGTTTTTCCAAAAGGTCATTATACCCCCCACCAAACTAGTAGTTGTGTTGGCTAAGGAGTTGTATGGCTTGAAGCAAGAGTTGAGAAGGAGTGGGGGTGAGTCGACTCTAGTTTAATTTCTTGAATTAGCAGGATGTCGGGATGATCAAACAAGATTTCATTTTTTAAGATACGTTTCTTCCCAAGACTGTTCAGTCCTCTAATATTCCAAGAAATGCAATTCATTGACATGGAGATGGGTACAGAGCCAGAGTCTTTACCTTTCCTTCATTGATTAATTTGGCGCCCAGTTCTTGGAGGAGCTGACTGGTGGTCTTTCTACCTCTCTTTTGGCTTGAACCTTTGAGGTTGAGTCCTTCTACTGGAAAATTTGCTAATATGCCCTTTGATGTTGTGATTTCTTGTGTTGCATGGTGAGCTTTGAGTTTTAAATCTTCCTAGAGGAGATAAGCTCCTTTGATTTTTTGTAGTTGGTGTTCTGATATGGCATTTATTCCATTTTGTTTCCATTCCTCTGCAATTGTTGCAATGTCTACCCCCTCCAGAGCTTCCTCTATGGCGCTTTCCTCTAGTGTTTCCTCTGTTTCTATTTGCTCCATTTATGTATCCTCTTGCATATGCTCCTTTCCTCTGTTGGTATAACCTGTGTCCCTCACATTGTATTCTTTGTCTACTAGGATCATTTCATCTTCTCTTGCTTCATCTCTTATCAGGTCATTAGGGTCCATTTGCTCCTGGGTGTTGTTCAATGCATTGAATTGGTTCTGCCTGCTTCTTTAAATTGGTTCTTCTTGGGGAAAGCCCTTTTCTTATTGTTCTTATTCCTGGAGATGACTTTAGTAAATCCTTCGCTATCTTTTTTTTTCTTGCTTGCTATTGTGATTGAGGGGTTTTATTCATTAGATAGTCTCAGAAGAGATGCTCATGCTCATGACACTTTCTGCATCGAAAGGGAATATGTTCATAATCTATACTTTGCAACTAGACTGTGTCCCTGAAGATTAATTTAATTGCTTCTGGCAGGGCACTAGAGGCATCTATATATACGCAGATTTGGGTGTAGGAAACATAGTGACCCATTTTGGTGCCTTCATACATTTTTATGTACTCCCCCAGTTGATCTTCTATACCTTTTAAGACCGAAGGAGCCCAGTAATCAGTTGGTAAGGAGTAGAGGTGTACCCAGATTGGAACCCTCATAAAATCCTCCTTTTCTGGTGTGAAGTTGCCCCTCCAAAATCTCATGTATAAACTGGTTGAATTGTAGAAATATAGTCCTCCTTCAAATATTTTGTCTCTATCTTATAGGAGGTCAAAGATCACTGTAAAGAATCCTTTGGAGCCCAACTAAAGTATGATCCCCCCTTTAGGTGTCCATTTGCTTTGTATCCACTAGTGCAGGGCTCTTTCAGTTGGCCAGATGCCCATGAACTTGCATATTACTATGTGTTCTTGCATGTACTCTCTATATACTGCTACACCGGGGTCCAGGATTTCTAGTTATGGGATTTTCTTGGCTTTGGGGTTGCAATTATTCTTAGTCTTTTTCCTTTGATCTTGCGATTGCTCCTAAGTTTTTGAAGGATTTACATTAGCAGGGAAGGGTGTGTCTGTGGCCTTACCTTTTTCTGCACGAATGTACTTGGTTATCCTTTTCGTTGTTTCTTCGTTCCTCTGAGGCAGCTCTTTTTGTTGTGGATGTGTTGTTCCTTCTTTGTCAGAGTTTCCTCCTGGTGGCGTGTAGAAGGTGGAGCTAGAGGCAAACTTTGTGAAGAAGGAAGTTTGGTCTAAAAGTCGACCAGTGACCATATCCTCGAAGGAGCGGGCACCGAGACGCTATTGTGGATCCGCCATGGCGATCAGGGCACCGAGAGGCCTCAAACAGACGTGCGAGGGGAGGCTGCAGAGAGCACCCCAAACCCTAAGATTTCATTTTGATCCAAATTCTGACAAAATATACATGTTATTAATATAAAAATATGTGATCAAAATTTTAGAAAATCTAATAATATATTGAAAAGTTAAAATTCATTACTAGCTACCTTTTTTTGAACTTTGAGAATAACACTATTAATATTTAAAAGTTAGTGATTAATTGGTTTTTGGTAGATTGAAAATTTATATTATATATATTATATATTATATATATATATATTATATATATTATATAGATATAATATGAATTTTTTAGTTTTGTTTATTTTTATTTTTTTAAATTGATTTGGATTTTTTTCATCTCAATTTTAACCTCTTTTTTTTATTTGATGGTACATCTCTTACTTCTAAGAAATCATTACTCAGGGGTATCTAATTCGTCAAAATTACCTAGAAATTGCACTTTACTAGGGTCACACAAACCCTTCACATGGCTAATTTTTTTTGTCTCTTGTGAAATTTTAATCTATTGCAACAACTGAAAATTATTCTTCTAATTAATTATAAATTATGTGGAGTTTATTTGCTATGGAAAATAACAAATAAAATCACAACTATAATTTTCACCATAAAAATATTGCAGAAAATAAAATGCCGAAAATTGAGAAAATGCTAGCACACACAAAAAATTAATACAGTTATTTTTGGACAATTGTCTCCAAAAAAACCCAATGCGGGAAAATCAATGCAACAAATGAGGGTTTTATTATTATACAACAGTGAAATTCTGAGTACAATCAATGGATGCCCAGCTGACTATTCATTCAGCAACTATATGACAAAAATAATTAGAGAGAAAATTCTCTCTCCACAAGCAATCTCAGCCTCTAGCTCCCTCTGAAAATTGATCATCCAACCCTTGCGCAGGCCCTTTTGTGTTGCCTCTACGCAGACCCTCCACGTGTGGCTTAGATCAGCGTCTGATCAAGTCATCTTGCCTATCTCTATTGTTAGAAGTGACTTTCCGACTTTCTGAAAACTCTCTTAGCCTTTGGACGCTGAATCAACCTCCCTCTCAATAAAATCAAACTGTTCACTGAAGCTTTTGCGCAGCCCCTGCGCAACTTCATTGTAGAACATTTTTGTCACTTGTTGTTGCCTCTCCGAAACTGGAATCTCCCCCAGAATCATTGTCTCTGCCCCTCAGTGACTCTGCTTCCTCTCTGACTCGAACTCTTCTTCCCTACTCAGTTGTTGTTGCTGGATAGCTCAATCTATCAAGGAAATTGATTTCTCAATGTGTCAAGTGTGTTTGCTCCAACCCCATCGACTTCCTCTTATAATCTCTCGCAGGCTCACCAATGACCATGATTAAATCTTCATCAACGACTAAGATTATCTCTGAGTCGATCCATGTGAGTTTCTAGATAAGTCTCACATTTCTCAATTAATTCATGTTAATTAATCATTTTTCCTTAGTTAGACTTAGGAAATACTTAATTATTGACTAATTAACTTAATTGAGGCATCTCTAGGTGCTTTCCCCTGGAACTTTTTCTAAGTTCCAGAGTTATTGTGTTTTTAAGCCTCTCTAACCAAAGTTGAGACTAGAACACTTGTCTAATACTACCCAACCATGAAAAACTAACATCTCCCCTTAACTATCACAAATTTTGAAACTTTTTTGTCTTATAGAATTAAACCCATGAAACCCAATTACACTTATCTCAATTCTAAATTTTATTTTTAAAACTAATTTGGATTTTTCTATCTAAATTTTAATTTCAAGCCAAATTCAAGATGGAACTTAGTATATAGATTTCATAAATCATCATTTGAAATTTAAATTTCGCAAACAAACCAAAAATGGTGGAATTCAAGTATTTTATATAAAAAGAAAAACCAATTACATCAAATCTATAACCGTGCCTTGAGTAAAAGATAGCGACTTCAGTGTTATTGTAAAATTGGTGGAATTCAAATATTTTATATTAGAAAAGATCAATTTCATCAAATTTGTAACCATGTCTTGAGTGCAAGATAGGGATTTTAGTGGTAATGTATGAAATAGGTTACTTTTATTGAGTGTAAGATAGGAATTTTAGTGATAATGTATAAAATATGTTATATTTAGTTGACTCAAATATATTATTGAGTCAAGAGGCTCATTCTACAGCCCAGTATGTGTATAAGTATGTTCATCCGTTCATCACTCCTTAAAATAAAATAAAAAATAAAAATTATGTTCTAAATAGAAAAATAATGTCAATTATAAAAAAAATGAATATGTTGTAAGTAATAGAAATAATATAAAAAATTAAGATATTTAAATCTTAATTTAAAATATTTTAAAAAATATTTAAATAACTATTGAAGATCTATATACTAATTTATGTCATATCACTTTCTATATTTATATCGAAAAATTTATTAAAATGTAATTTTTATGTGTAATACAAGAATATTCAATATGATTAAATAAATTATTTAATAGAATTATATTGGATAATACCTAAAATTTATTAATAATTAAAAAAAAACCATGTTTAATTGTATATACAAATTCTGATATAGTTTTATGTAAAAAAATTAATGTCAATTACATTATTATTATATCATTTAAAGTAATATATATCATGAAAATTAGTTTTTGCTTAAAGTTTATTAGTTTATATCCTTTCTTTAGCATTTAAAAATACAATTTAAACAATGAAAATTAACACATTATATTTTGCACTCCAAAAAAATTTACAAAATTTGATCCCTCTCCACTCGTGTTAAATCTGTATCTACACTAATAATAATACAATAGCCTTATTTTAAATTACAAATTTAGAAGCTAAATATTTGAAAACTATATAATATTATGAAATGAAATTAAATTATTAGATAATAATTTTTAAGATATTTTTTATTAAAAATTATTATTTTAAATTTTTAAATTTTATTTAAGTAAACAACTAACTTTTTAAGCGGTGGAAGATCTTACTCTCAACACTAAGAAAGTCAAAAATTAAAATTAAACTAACTTGGAACCTTAGCATTGCTTCCCACTAGTCAAAAGGGTCATGGTTGTCACTAAATGTAAATTTTAGAATACAGTGAACATTACGAATACATCCATCACCATGAAATCCCTCGGGAATTTAAACCCTCCCCCGTTCTCCAACCTCACAAAATATAAAATAAATAAATTCAATACTCCCAAAATTATTAAAAAATCTACCGAGGTCACAATTTTACTCTGAAAGTTTTTTTTATTCTTCTTTTTTCAAATAATTCTGATCTTATGAATATTTGAATATTTTTTGATGGTGGAAATGAGTTCAGCACCATCAAAAAAATCATGGACACCCAAAATTCTGAAACTTAACAATTATAACCCAAATTTTCTAAAATTTCTGCTATAATTTTGCCAAAATCATGCCAAAAATTTTCTAAAATTTCTGCTATAATTTTGCCAAAATCATACCAGAATTATGACCTCGTTAAACTACTCCTTATCCAAAATATTCTAATCTCCCCACCCCCACTAAAACAAAATAAATAAATCCAGCACTACCCAAAATTATCCAAAATATTACCTCTCACTCCAACACTGCATACGCTAAAAATAAAAATAAAAATCCAAGCCTACCCAAAAATTATCCAAAATAACATCTCACTCCAATACTGCATACGATCTCCTTTTCTACCCTGCCAGGGCACAACTTACATGCAGAAAGGATAGCAATCAAGGGAGTTACTGTCAGCAGAGTGAATGTGTTATTATGGACATAAGGGGTACGAGGGCATCCCCATGCAATCCCTTGACGTAGATTCCTCCCTACATGGATGCGCAACGTCCAATCGGTGGCAAATTAGAAATTGAAGGGGGATCCGCCCTCCCTGCGGCGTGCATCATGCATGAGCCAGGAGGATTAAATAATTTCGTCAAACCATGCCCCCATTTACTTTGAAAAGGCAATCCACAGCCATTCCTCTCCTATATGCGAACTCCATTATGCAACGACGGAGTTAGATATTTCAGTGATGGAGTTAACTTATTCTGTCCCGCTTGGACACTGGTAAAAGCACTTGGGTTTAAGTACAATATGGGAACGGATGAGCATTCCTCCCTTCCCCTAGTACACAAAGTAAATCATCAAGAAAGGAAGAAGACATATTTGGAAATCCTAGCACTTGGCTCCCCTAGGTGTCTTTCTAGTGTCTTTAAAGCTCTGGCGGGAATAACCAAATAGATTGAAGGGACATCATGGACCTCAATCATTGTTGTTTCTCTTTACGGAGATGAGAGGTTTGAGGCATGGCCTGCGTCGATGTGAAAGGAAAATTGAGGCAGACAAGGAAATGGGCACCAATTTGATGTTGGGAGAAGTGGAAGAAGGCCAATGAACCAAAAACCTGATGGATAACTTGGCAAGGGACAAGCACACTCTAGGGGTAGGCTAGCACCTCTGTGCTATTCGGGACTGGGGGAATGAATCCAAAGGGAACATGATCATTCTGCAAGGTAAGCAAGGAGAACAATCGATTGTTCTAGATGGCCTCTCTGTACTTGTGGCACATATTTCGGCCCACCTCAATCTTGCCCCTGCCACTAGCTTTAGCGAGAACTCTAATGCCTCGATTGGACCTTCCCCCTCTAAAGACTCTATTAGCCCTTCAGTGGGTGAAATTAGCACCTTGGCTCCCCAGGTGGGACCAGCAGTGGGAGCCCTCAATGCATCTTGAATTCTGTTTGCTTTATGTATATTGCGTCACATACTTCTTCTACTGCATCAGTGTATTAGAATTTACACCTGCAGGGTAGTTCTGTTAAGATACCTTCAATGCATCTTGAATCATGTTTGCTTTATGTATATTGCGTCACATACTTCTTCTACTGCATCAGTGTATTAGAATTTACACCTACAGGGTGGTTCTGTTAAGCTACCTTCGTATGCTAGAGGATGTCCCACTGTTAACTCTGGAAACAAGGCAGTTCTTTCTGGTTTTGAATGGTATGAAAGCTGAACTGGAATGGCCATAAGATAAGATAAGATAAGAGAATTATATTTATGTCCAACTAATGATCACAAAGTAGGTCAAAGGGACTGTTGAGTACAATGATATCCATACAATGCGGGAGAGCCAAACAGTCTCTTATAAAAAAAAATACAATGTATGAATATAAAAGGTACAATGCAAGAACATAAAAGATACAATGTATGGAATGCCCTAACAGAGAAGATCCAGGAGCTAATGGGTCTCAGAATCAGACCCATCTCTCCTAACATCCTAAAAGGACTGAAGAACACTGAAGAAAACTCCACAAAGTTTGTTGCCCTGATGAAGCGCTGGTGGGAGGTGCGGACTGTCCACTAAATCGTTGCCTGGGGAGTTAGCGGACTGTTGAGGTCTGGAGGACCTAGTCCTTCTCCCAGGGACGGATCTGAGACGGACTTGCTGTTGAGATCTCGTGTAGCTGGGTGAGGTCCCACGGATCCTCACTGTTCTAGAGGCTCGATATGAAACGGTATCAATCGGTCTCTTGGTGCCCCTATCTGAAGGTAATACCCTAAAAAATGTCGTGATCCTCTGTGTGGGGTCTGGAATGATGGGAGGCTGAAAAATATGCGCTCAGAACCTAAGAGCCTCCTGCATATATAAGGCCAAACATCTCTGATCAGGGTACCTGAAAAAGTTTGCGAAGGTCTGAGAGTCTTTGAACAAGCAATGGAACCTTCCTCTAATCTCGTAGTAGATAGGGCATCCAAAAATAAAGTGCACAACGGTCTCTACTTCCTGTAAATGACATACCTGGCAGATTTTCTCTGGTCTATCAATCTGGTGGTCCGTCTCTACCTGAATTCTATGAGAGCCAACTCTGAACCGGCCTAGAGGAATGTGAAGAGCATGTATCCAGTGGTGAAACGTATACTAGGATCAAACAATGAGCCAGTCTCTCAACTCCAAGAAGTGCTCAGCATAGAAGACCATCTTTGGGCGCAACCCTCCTGCAGGATTGACCCAAGTGACCTAGACGAACTGCATGTAGGTGTTCTCCCTGATGATCTTGTTCAACTCCTGTCTAGTAGGTAGAAGGTGACTAGGAGCATCCAAGGAATATTGGAAAGGAGGGAGACGATCCAACTGAATGCCCACTGAATCTAAGAGATCTGAAACTCTTGTAAACCAACATCTAACCTGGCCCGAGGGAGTAGAATGGGCAATAGTCTCAGAAGAATTTTCTTAATTATGGTTGAGGAAAGATAATTTATTTAAAAAAAGGAACCCACTGACTTCTTACATATTATCTTTTTCTTAGTTATGGTTGTGGAAAGATATTTTACAAGACTAGAGTAGTCTTCGATTTGTATTCGTAGTTTTCATCTTCCCAAATTTGTGCTAGACTACTCTAGTCTTAAATTAAACGAAGTCTTTCGGTAGAAATCACATGAGAGAATTTTTTTGGCCGAAATTAATTTTCATTAAAATTAAGAAAAGCCAGGCATTAGTGCTGAAGATATCTAATTAAAAAAGAACTTATAGCCGTGTAGTAATGAAAACCCATCTGAAAATACCCACGTAGCTCGTCTGATTTGGTTGGAGTCATTTAGATGAATGCTGTTCCGCTTCATTACATCTCTTCAAAGTGTGGTTATTTGCATGATGTTGGATATTGTGTAATGCTAGTTGTGTTGCCTGAGAGAACAAGGTGTCAAGGACCAGAAATTCATATATGATATGAGATAAATAAGATATTGCAAATTTATTCAGTCAAAGTTGCTACTCTTGGGAGTGATCCACCAATAATCTTTTGAAATCTTACATAGAAGGCCATCCTTAAATATTTTGGATTTCCGTAGTTATATATATCAAAACATTTGGTTTTTGCTTCATGTCAACTGCTAACTATTTGTGCAGAAAAATCTGCATGGCCTGAATACTTACAGAACAAGTAGTATTTGAGAGAGCTTTATTGAGCACAAATTAAAGCTTCTCTGAGCCTTCAATGCAATGCAACCCAGCAGCGAAAAAAATCTCATCTTCAAATGTAAATGTTTGTCAGTTAATGCCAAGAAAGAAATACACTGAAGTGTACACCCACTGGGTCAAAGAAAACAGAAATCTTCTGAAAAGGAAAAGAATTTTCAGTTAAGGACACATGTCCATGATCGCGATATCAGATGTTTAGCACCAGTTAACAGATAACTCTCTCAATCATTTAAGTTGAATCACTTAATTGATTTGAAAGTGGGTATTGGAACAATATTTTTGTTGTTGTTAACTATTCGCCGAGCTGCCTTTACAAGCTCCTCTTTGGTCATAAAAAGTACTGCAGCAGCAAACACACTCTGAACTATTTTTGTACTCATGCCCTTGTAAAATCCGGGCAATCCCTCATAACGAATCATTTTAATAATCGCATCAAAAGTTCCTGCACAAGAAGAAAATGGCAATCACATTAATATTAACGAGGCATGTAAGCAGCACTTTTAAGAAGACAGTTCTTCTCACACACCACAAATATACAACAACATACAACCGATCACAAACAAAAACTCAATTACCATATTGCCTTTGCCTTTAAATTTCCTACTAAATGTTGAGCATTAATAATAAAAAAGCATGAAAATATTGAAATTAACTTTTTTTTGGGTTGTGTTATATTATTTCCACGTAGTTAACAGCGGGTTTGAAGGGCACTCATAACCCCACTTTATGGGGTCCGGGGCAGCGCTCCGAAAAATTTTGGTTTTGGACTCTATGTTAGGTTGGGCATACCCACCTATGGTTTTGTGCATGATTTTCGCACATGTTTTTTGGACGCAATAGTTTTTGGTCCATGGTATTGAACGTGATGGTTTTCGGTTCATGGTATTGGATGCTTCAGCATGTATAAATATGTACTGTAACACTGAAAGGAACATAATGAAAAATCAAGCTAGTAGTCCTGGTTTTGGGATCTAGGGGAAAATCTCTGTGTATATGTATTTTATGTGTTATGATCTCGCATTGTTTATTTTCTGTGTTTTAGAATTCGTATGCAGGTAATTTCTGTACGGAGTTAAAACCTACATTTGGTATCAGAGTTGTTTTGGCTTCAAGGGGACATTTTTGTTGCTGAAGGGTTTCGCTCGAGCCTGTGGTAGACCCTGTTCAGTGGGAGATTTGCGAGATTGATTCTAGTGGTGAAAGAAGATGGCAAGCAGTGGAAAGATAAAGATCGAGAAATTTAATGGTCAAAGTTTTGAGTTGTGGAAACTCAAGATGGAGGATCTGTTGGTGGATAAAAACCAGCGGATCGCAGTAGATCTGGGTACTAAACCAACAGGAGTCTCCAATGAAGAATGGAAGAAGTTGGATCGGAAGGCAAAAAGCACAATACGATTGTGTGATTCAGTATTGCTGAATGTATCAGGGGAAACTACGGCAAAGGCTTTGTGGGACAAGTCAGGGACTTTGTACCAATCTAAGTCTCTGGTGAATAAACTGTTCTTGCGGAAAAAGTTGTATAACCTGAGGATGAAAGATGGAGACTCGGTGACAGAGCATCTGAATGCATTTAACACTATCGTAAGTCAGTTATCATCTGTTGATATTAAAATTTCAGATGAAGATAAGTGCATCAGTTTGTTGTGTTCTCTACCAGACTCGTGGGATAGTGTGGTTATTGCAATAGGTAGCAATGCAACTGCTTTGCAGTTTGATGAAATAGTCTCAGCCTTGCTGACGGAGGAGATGAGACGGAAAAATATGGACAACCAGAATGGTGATGCCTTGTCTGTACGAGGACAGTCCCAGAACATAAACAAAAATAAGTCATCGAGTGGGAGATCTAAATCTAGAGGGAGATCTAAATCTCTAGGAAAACCTATAAAGGTGGAGTGCTGGAAATGCGGAAAGGAAGGGCACTTTAGAAGGGAGTGTAAATCTAAAGCTCCTTATAAAGGAAAGGGATCTGATGATGCTCCTTCTGCAGAAGCGAAAACCACCTCAGATGAAGGTGGGGATGTGTACTTAGCTTCTTCAAGTACACATGTAGATCATGAGGCATGGTTAATTAACTCAGGTACATCCTTTCACTTCACTCCCCATAGAGAATGGTTCTACGAGTATGAGAAATACGATGGTGGTGATGTCTACTTAGGAGATGATAGGAAGGCTAGAATCATTGCTCGTGGAGAAGTAAAGTTGAAGTTGCAAGGTGGAAGGGTTAGAACCCTTCCGGGTTTACTGCATATTCCTGCATTGGCCAGAAATCGGATTTCTATAAGCAAGTTGGATGATGCAGGTGTAAAGGCAGTGTTCGAGAAGGATACCTGCAAGATGGTTCAAGGAGCACTGGTATTGATGTGGGGAGTTCGGATTGGAACTCTGTACAAGCTGCAAGGTAGCACTATTGTTGACGGGTG
>APFE031571246.1:73905-127623 GCA_000404065.3 Pinus taeda
ACATGTTCCAAAGGAGAAATGAACCAAGTTGGATAGTAAATCTGAAAAGTGCATCTTTATTGGGTATAAGGATGGTTTAAAGTGTTATAAGCTTTGGAACCCAGTCACACGGAAGGTTGTGTACAACGGAGATGTGGTGTTCAAAGAGGTTAAATATGTTATTAAACATGAAGTCCAACGAAAGGAACCTGAGAAGATAGATTTTGAGCTAAAGGAGGAAGAATCAGACTCTACAGCAGAGGAGGAATCAGAACATGAAGAGCCACAAACTCCGGCTGTGAGAAGATCAGTTCGAGAAAGAAGGCAGCCTGGAAGGTATAGTCCATCTTCTTTCTGTTCAAATTTTTCTTTATCTATTACTGATGATGGTCCCAGAACTGTGAAGGAAGCAGTAGATTTAGAGGATGGAAAACTTTGGAAAGATGCCATGGTTGATGAAATCGCATCTTTGCACAAAAATGAGACTTGGGATCTGGTGGAGTTGTTAGTTGGAAGGAAACCCATTGGCAGCAAATGGGTGTTCAAAAAGAAGACAAACGCAAAAGGAAAAGTGGAGAAATACAAAGCTCGGTTGGTAGCAAAAGGTTATTCCCAGGTGCCGGGAATTGATTTTGGTAATATTTTTTCTCCTGTTGCCAAGATAACTTCTATTAGATTACTTTTATCTGTTGTTGCTACTTTTGATTTTGAGGTAGAACAAATGGATGTGAAGACAACATTTCTTCACGGGAATCTGGAAGAGGAAATCTACATGAAGCAACCTGAAGGCTTTGCAGCAAAGGGTAAGAAATAACTGGTATGCAAGTTAAAGAAGTCTCTGTATGGGTTAAAACAGTCACCAAGGATGTGGTATCAGGAATTTGATACATTTATACGGGGACTTGGCTTCACCAGAAGCAAAGCAGATCACTGTGCATTTTAAATTAATTGGTGACCATGTTATTTATCTGGTCTTGTATGTGGATGATATGTCGCTGGTTGAAAATGACAAAGAAATTATACAAGATTTGAAGACCCAATTGTCCTCCAAATTCGACATGAAAGATCTTGGTGCTGCAAACTATATTTTGGGCATGGAAATTAAAAGAGATCGGGCAAAGAGGAAGCTCTGGTTAAACCAGAGGAAGTATGTCGAAACAATACTGCAAAGGTTTAATATGCAGGATAATAAACCAGTAAAGGTTCCTATTCCTGTAAGTGTGAGGTTATCTGTTGAACAATGTCCCAAGACACAAGAAGAGGAAGAGAACATGTCCCGTGTTCCATATGCAAGTGCAATTGTTAGCCTGATGTATGCAATGGTCTGTACTAGACCAGACATTGCACATGCAGTGGGAGTATTGAACAGATTTATGTCAAAACTAGGAAAGGAGCATTGGACAGTAATGAAGCGGGTTTTTAAGTATTTGCGTGGCACTAGTGATTATGGTCTGTGCTACCAAGGAAGACCAGGATTGGATAGAGTGTTGGATATTCGTGGCTTTGTTGATGCAGATTGGGCTGGAGATCTGGGTCAGAGAAGATCCACAAGTGGCTATGTGTTTAACCTATTTGGAGGTGCAGTCAGTTGGATGAGTAACAAAAAATCTGTAGTGGCACTATCAACTATAGAGGTAGAATACATGGCAGCCACTCATGCAAGCAAGGAAACAGTTTGGTTGTAGAGATTGTGTTCAAGTATGGGGTTAGTACAAGAAGCTATAAGGATAGACTGTGATAGCCAAAGTGCAATTTTCTTGGCAAAGAACCCTGCATGTCATTCAAAGACAAAGCACATTGATGTTCAGTATCACTTTGTGAGGGATATGATAGAAGACAAAAAGGTGTTGCTGGTAAAGGTGGACACTTTGAAGAATACTGCAGATGCATTGACAAAATCTATGAGCTCTGAGAAGTTCTCTTAGTGTAGAGAGACAATGGGCATTTCAGGGCTGGGAAAATGACTAAGCTCTCTTGTGGCCCCCTGTGGAAAAAAAACAATAAGTGGGAGAATGTTGGGTTGTGTTATATTCTTTCCACGTAGTTAACAAGAGGTTTGAAGGGCACCCGTAACCCCACTTTATGGAAAATTTTGGTTTTAGACCCTATGTTAAGTTGGGCAGACCCACCTATGGTTTTGTGCATGATTTTCGCACATGTTTTTTGGACGCGATGGTTTTCGGTCCATGGTATTGGATGCTTCAGCATGTATAAATATGTATTGTAATATTGAAAGGAACATAATGAAAAATCAAGCCGGTAGTCCCGGTTTTGGGATCCAGGGGAAAATCTCTGTGTATATGTGTTTTATGTGTTATGATCTTACATTGTTTATTTTCTGTGTTTTAGAATTCGTATGCAGGTAATTTCTGTACGGGGTTAAAACCTACACTTTTCAAGTCTTATCAAAATGTTCAAGGTAGAGACTAGTGAATCGACATAGAAACCTAAACTTCCACTTTTAAATGAATGATCTTAAATTGGTATCAATTGAAACTTCACGTTAATCACTACACTCTCCTTCAGAGATGGGCTCTGCTTGTCAAAAGCAGTGACCTGAATTACATCAATAAGGAGAAAACAAGTTGTGGATGCAGTATGCACTATCCAGTTCTGTATCTGAAGATGACTCAATGTTTTCTCTCAGTTATTTTATTCAGAAACCCAGTTGGAATACTAGATAAAAATTCATCAATTTCAAGCTTCTCAAGTAGTGGAACATGTTTTATGATTGTGCTTCATAACATAATAGAACTGCTTATAAAGTCATACATACATACATTCCAACACCTACTGTAAGTAGACAGCTTGTATATTTTACAGAGATTCATCAGGTTGAAAAATTATTTATGCAGGAAGGCTCAAAATCATGCCTTGGAATGCTTTCCATGGTTTAGCACAATCCCCCATTGCTTAAAGATTAATATGCACCTTTTATGTTTATTTGATTAACTGTTGAATTACATGAACGTAAAATGAACGGACTTGCATATCCCATTACCAATGTAAGACAGTCAATGAGCATCTCTTTTAGCCTCTTTAAACATGCGGTACATTAAATAACTCTGAAATAAGGAAAAGCAAAAAGCTTTCAAAATCACAACTAACCTGTATATTGCAGTGCTTTGTTCCCACCAATATCTTGTTTTGCTTGAAGCCTTGACTGCAAGGGGACGAAAGAGATGAATGGAAGTCAATGACATGATCACAATCAAACTGCATTGGGAAATCATTCCCAGAAAAAAAATTCCACCTAAAAACTCCAAAATGAAATTGAATTTGAAGTATATTATAATTTGAATGTATTTATAATATATACATAATTTACGAATCAGTATGTGTTAAGCCTCTAAATTCCTTCATCATAAAATTTCAGAATTGACATGAGAAGTACTGGTAAAAATGCATCGATGGAAAAGACAGACCAGCATAAATAGCCATTCAGAAAGTGGGTATAGGCAGGTTTATAACTCTTCTATTATCAAAATTCAATACTGATGATGCAGCTGTTACTCAGAAGAACATAGGTTGGTATGGTTTATTATAGCAACACTAAATTTTGTTGTTAGGAGTCCAAATGTGATATTAATGTCTAATAAAGGTCAAATGTATGTTAAATGGCCAACCATACGTTAATAACATGCCATCAGACTTTAGTGATGGTAATTACGACAATTAGGTAGCACAACAACTACCTAAAGTAGGAATAAAACTGTTCTACAACATTGTATCTATGACTCATTCAACAAAACAAACAATATCCTTATCTCTCTCTCTCTCTCATGCTATGATTTTCTATCTTTGAAATACCAACATGGTTTCCACAAACTCTGAGACACTGGACATGTCTGCAATCTAAGACAGCCATCAGAAGGGGAACTTGGTTCCCTACTGAAGGATCAGGAACATCGTCAAAAGCAAGAAATGAGCAAGGAGTTGGCACCAACATTGGGATTCAACGGTGTTACAAAGGAGAGCATAATATAGATCATAGACATTTGATATAATTCAATTTAATGTGTTTTAAACATTGATGTCTACTAGTAGCCAAAGATGGCCAACGGGCCTGCAAAAGTAGAATGGCCAGTGTGCACAGTGGGAGTACCCAAAGCATCTCCGACAGAGTAGTACCAAACATGTGGAAGGGATATAAACAAAAGATATAATGAAACATAAGAAAATCCAAATGCGATTAAAATCTATGTTACCAGATCCTTCCATCACCCTTCTCTAGATAAGTACAGATGCGTATCAGACCTGGATCTTTCTCGGTCACATCTTGAGTCCTTCATGAATCTGTATTTGTAAGGGTTGTAAAGCATGGAGCTGTACAGGGTCCAGATGGATTCACCTATTCCCATACCCCTTCGCCCACCAAATGAAAACAGAAACATCAAATAAACGAGCCTTCAAGGCAATTGCACTAACTTGACAACTAAAAATATGCTGTTAGACTTTATCTATATCCTACTGCTACCCATCAACAAGACCTCTCTGTGCGAGAATTTACATGTACATGCTTGTCAATTCAAAGGCTCATGTTTAAAGAAATCTATAAAGGCATTTTGGTTCCTGCAGCCCAACAAGCATTTGACGTGCCAATAGAAAGAATTATGCAAGCTCTATTACCTATGTACTTGAACATCGTTTCAGCAATCATTTACCCACTTCACAAATAATGACATTCAAAGCCATATAAAAAGGTATAAAGGCTTTGAGGTGATTTTGAAAAATAATAGGGGTGGCAAGTGCCAGGGGGGATCATATTAGATCCTAAGGGAAAATTTGAAATAACCTTTGCATGAGGTCTAGGAAAGTCCAAAAAAAACCAAGCCAAGGCTTATGCTCTTTACCAAGGTCTCCACCTAGCTAAGGAATCTAGAATAAAATCTCTACTTGTCATAGGATATTCCAGCACAGTTATCAAATTGATGGTCCTGAAATCAACTTCATCTGATAACAATATCAATCTCATATTGATAACAATAACAATAGACCCCTAAGACATGTTATATCATCTTTAATCACCACTTTTCTCAATGCCATTGTTGGCTTGTATGGACCTGACCCAGGTCCAAAGGTGATTTAGCGAAGCAAATCCTGGTACAACTGGCCCTTTTGGCAATAGTGCGTGGAGCGCGGACTGAGGTCTCACCCAAAGTAGTATGGGAGGGTGCTAGAACCAGGTTTCCACACCCTTGGGATGTCTAAGGGTCTTCTGGAGGTCCGCGGTCTGACCTGTCGCTACGTGCACTTGTGATCCCTTCGCAACCTGCGGTGTGGCTTCCGCGCAGCCCTACCCGTGGCGCAACCCTTATACTACCCAAGTCTCTTGCTACTTAACTTGTGTGTGTAAGAGTTATGGTTATTACAGCATATTCAACAATCATATCAGTCCACATGATACATAACCCAATACAAACATAAAGAAGATAATGCACAGCAAATACATAGAAATAGGAATCAACTTCTCTTTTATTAATCTTCAATCTTGCTTACAAACTCGACACCACCTTGCGCACTCAGCTGCAGGGGTCCATGCACTCAGTTGCGGACTCTACTAGGCCTCTGTGCACTCAACTGCAGAGCCTCTTCCTATTACTACGACCCAATACACTTAGAATCCTACTCTAAGCTCGAACCATTCCTTCACTACTTTCTTTATCCTCAACTATCTTTACAACTTAGAGTCTCTCTCTATTTATACAATCCCATGGTCCGCAGACCATGGGTAGGCCGACATGACTTTACATTACATTACATTACTTTAGGGCGGACAGCCCTATGACTTTAACCTCTACTTCGCACTCCGCGCCCGCAATTCATGGAGTCTTACAAAACCTTTGACCAAAACTTGGGCTTTGAGCCCCAAAACCTATTGTGCGGGGATCCCATGCCCAACAACCATCTTTGTCAGACTTCAAGTAAGGTGACAGGCTTCAAAAGGACTAACCCATCTCCCGCTTAGATGCTCAAATTAAAACTTTTGTCATGTCCATTGGATCCTTCTGTGAGGTTTTTCATTGGTAAGGTGGGATAATGAAGCAGCAAAGCTAAGAAGCTTGCAACATCAAGTGGATCAAGGTCATCCAGCCTACAATTGACCTATTAAGAGTTAGTCTTGGTCTCTACTTGGTATATTTAAATTTATGTCTGAAGGTTTCAGCTACAAGCCAGTTTCAGTGGGTAGCCTTTTTTGTGCTCTTGTTCTTGGAATCTTTTTGTTCTAAATGCCTAGTCTCTCTGTTTCGAATATTCCACTCTCTCTTGGCAATTTTTCCTCAACTCCTTTTTGGTGTTCATCCCTCTATCTCTCTAGTATTTCCTTACAATCAGTGATTGTCACTCAATTCTCTGGTCACCTCCCTTTTAAGATTTGGCTCTATAGTTTATTGGGCTTTGGATAAATTGGTCTTCTCAATTCTAGCTTCATGAAAACCTAGACTATTCATGCCTTGGTAGTTTTGTTGTTTGGTTTGTGGAGCAGCGGGTCCTTTCTATGTGTTGGTTTCAGGGTTCTCTTGGGACAACTCTGCATCAATTTGAACTTTGATGTAGGAATTTACAGGGTAAGTTCCTTAGATAGAACACCAAAGGACACCGCTCACAAACAGATCATAGATCAGTACACCAGTACACCAGTATTCTTGACGTGGTTAAAACCCTCAAAGAGGAGAACAGTCCACGGCCTAAGCCAACACGGCCACTTCAGGCAATTTATTAATGTAAAAGAAAGAAAATTTAGATAAGTTTCTCTCATTAACGGTCACCTTACAAATGACCCACCATGCTCTTTAAATAGAGATCATAGACCAATCGAGGGTTAAGCCACGAATCAAATGTCGATAATACCAAGGAGAGAATGAACCGTCGGATCACTTCATGTCTAGAACATATCGTGACTGTCGGATTGTAAGTTACAAAAAGTACATAGTAAAGAAACACACTTTACCTAACTATACACTAGACCAAGTTATACTTAACTATTTCCTATGTGTCGGAATATCCTAACATCCCCCCTTAAGAACAACTTGGGATAGGATTGGAGGATGTACACAGATGACACAATAGGAGAAGGAAGGAGGCATTAAAGCTTATCCCCCCTTAGTGACAACTTCCTGAACTCCAACCACAAATCGAAGTTCAGTAAACTTCGCCTCTGTGAGAGCCTTTCTAAAGATGTTTGTAACTTGATCATTGGTTGAACAATATTGCACTTCAAGAAAATGGTCATGAATGAGCTTTCTGATGAAGTGCATGTGTAGTTCAATGTGTTTGTTGAGTTGATGTTGGACCGGATCTTTGCATAGTTGAATGGCACTTTGATTATCACACCAAAGTGTAGTCAGATGTTGTTGCTGAAAGCCCAACTCTGACAGGATCTAATAAAGCCACAGGGCTTCCTTACTAGCTTCACGATACTCTGCTTCTGCTGAAGAAAGAGAAATGGCACTTTGTTTCTTACAAGCCCATGTAATAGGTCCAAAACCAAGAGTGAAGACATAACCTGTAGTAGACTTCCGATCATCAGGGTCACCAGCCCAATCAGAATCAGTGAAACTAACCAATAAGGAAGATGCTTCTGCACTATAATGAAGCCCAAACTGAACTGTACCTCGAACATAATGAAGAATTCTTTTAGCTGCTTTCCAATGACTTTCATGTGGGTTTTGCATAAACGAGCAATAAGGCCAACAGCAAAGGAAAGGTCAGCACGGGTATGGGTCAAATACAAAAGTTTTCCAACAAGTTGACGGCATAAGGTAGCATCAACTTCGGGGGAAGTACAAGTGACTGAAAGTTTGGTTCCAGACTAAAACAGAGAAGGGGTAGCTTACAGTCTTCCATGTGAAAGTGGCGTAGAAGATCAGAGGCATACTTGGACTAGGAAACGGAAATACCTTCTTTGGATTGCAAGACTTGAAGACCAAGAAAATAATGCAAGTGTCCTAAGTCTATCATTTCAAACTGTTTTTTAAGGCTAGACTTCACATGGCTTATAAGGTTGGGATCACTACCAGTAAGGATAAGATCATCAACATAAAAAACAAGAATGATAAGAGACGTAACCCACTTTCTTGGTGTACACAGTATTGTCAGAATGACACCTAGAAAAGCCAGTATCTAAAAGAAACCTATCCATTTTGGCATACCAAGCCCGAGGGGCTTGCTTGAGACCATAAAAGGATTTCTTAAGCCGACATACAAGACGGGAGTCTGTTTGTATAAAGCCAGGAGGTTGTTCCATATAGATTTCTTCATGCAAGTCCCCATGCAAGAAGGTAGATTTAACATCCATCTTATGGACTTCCCTTTTGAAACATGCAGCAAGGGAAAGAACAAGGCAGAGAGAGTTCATTTTGGCAATAGGGGAGAAGGTTTCAGTATAGACAATGCCTCCAACTTGCAAAAAACCCTTAGTGACAAGACGATCTTTATGTTTATCAACATCTCCATCTGGTCCAAACTTGGTTCTGTAAACCCATTTGCATCTAACAAGTTTTCGTCCCTTTGTAAGAGGAACAAGGTCCCATGTATCATTTGTCAATAGTGAATGATATTCTTCATTCATAGTTGTGTCCCAACCTGGATGGCCTAAAGCTTCTGCAAAGGTGTCAGGATCATAATTCACTGAAGCTTGAGCTAGTAAAGAAGATGCTCTATTGAACTGAGAACGTGTACGACATTGATCTGTAGGATCACCTACAAGAGCACCTGCTGCATCTCGAGTAGCACAGACCCATTTTGGAAGATGAGGAGATGAAGGAGGATCCCGAGAAGATGGGGGAGGATTGTCATCCTCACTGTCATCCTCTGACGAAGAAATATTTTCAGAAGTAGAAGGGATAGAGAGAGGTGGCACATCCGCCGAACTAGGATCGTAGGCCGATATATTTTCAACAAACTTTATATCTCTTCTAATAATAACATTTTTGGATTTAGGTTGAAGAAGTCTATATCCTTTGACATCTTCAGAATATCCAACAAAAATACATTTTTCACTCTTAGATTCTAAGGCTTTATGTTTCTCATCTGGAATATGGGCCCATGCTTCACTTCCAAAAACACGAAAGTGACTTACATCTGGTTTAATTGAGCTTCATGCTTTTTCTGGAGTGATATTCTTTAAAACCTTAGTAGGAGTACGATTTACTATGTAATTTGCACAGTTAATTACTTCTGCCCAAAATTTAAAACTAAGTCCTTTAGATTGAAGCATCCAATTAGCCATTTTTCTTTAAAGGTGCAATTCTTCCTTTCAGCTACACCATTTTGTTGTGGAGTATATGGAACAGTATGTTGCAATTGAATTCCATTCTCAATGCAAAAGTTGATGAATTTGTTGTTAACATATTCTTCACCATTATCAGATCTTAGCTTAAGAATTTGATGTCTAGATTGTTTCTCAACAAAGGCCCTAAAGGAAAGAACATGTTAAAGACTACTCTTGAGTTTTAAGAAGTATACCCAACTGCGTCTGGAGAAATCATTAATGAAAGTTAAGAAATACTTGTAGTCAAAGAATGAAACAACTGGAAGTGGAACACATAAATCACTATGCACAAGTTGTAAAGGGGTTGAGGCGTGCTAAGAGGCACGTTTTTCAAAACTATCCCGATAATGTTTTCCGAGTACACATCTGGAATAGACACCATCTCTGCAAGATACCATAGGAAGACCTGTCACCATATTTTCTTTACATAGATTTTGAAGGGAGCGATAGTTTAAGTGACCAAATCGTTCATGCCAAAATTTGCTCACTTCATCATTATGAGCAACAAATACCGAGGGAAGAGTTGATGACCCAAAGTTGTTAAACTTATACAACCTTGTAGAATCATCAGCAATGCCAGTAGCTAAAATCTGTCTAGGATCTCTTAGGTCCTTAATTACAACATCATGAGGTGAAAATTCAACAACTTTACCTTCACCTGTATGAGTTATCTGATATACAGATAGAAGGTTGCAGGATAAGGTAGGAACACATAATACATTATTAAATTGACCATTGTCTAGATGAATAGTTTCAGTCCCTACAACACTAAGAGACCTATCATCACCAACATATATATTTTTGGTGTTACAATCGTTTAAAGAAGAAAACATGGCTTTGTTTCTTGCCATGTGATAAGAAGCTCCAGAATCAATGAGCTACTCATGAGAATGAGAAAAAAAAAGATACATTTAGTGCATAACCAGAACGAGATGCTTGACAACCACATGCAGAAAATGTTATTCTTGAAGATGAAGTTGAAGTTGAAGAGTGTTCAAATGGATGTTATGCTTCTTCATTGCTACTTCCAGCGCTTCCATCTTCTTAAAGCATTTGGATTCTAAGTGGTCATCACGATTACAAAAGTTGCAATGTCTATCAGTCTTCTTCCCTTTGTTTTTATTTGTCTTATCATTTTGTTGAATTGATTTTTCATTTTGAGACTGAAATTGCTTAGGACCCTTGTTTGTTTAGGACCATTCTTTTTAGGATTCTTTGAATTTGGTTGTTGTTGGGCTGCTAAGGTTTTCTTAGAAGAGTTTCCAGTATTAAGAAGACCAAGGTGTAAGAGTTTTTCTTGTTCTCTTATTAAAGAATCACAAAGGGATCAAAAGAGGGGGACTTGTAGGCTTATCCTTGAGAAATAAAGGCTTCTCTAATAGAATGGACGGTGAAAACAAACACAGAGTAGGTTGGTCCTAACTTAGTAAGAATGGAATAGATAAGGCTACCATCTTCTTTCTTAACCTTAACACCTTCCAAGAAAAGTCTAAGGGTCTTGAACTTGGACAAAAAATCTTCAATGGAAGAAAAATTATTGGGGTCCAACGTAAGCAACTCATTTTCGAGTTGATGGGCTCTAATTTCATTTTTAATTCCAAAAACTTTATTGAGTTGTTTCATTGCTTCATCAGGGGTATCAAGTTCTGCAATATGGAATCTAAGGTCTAGAGAAATAGACATCATTATCAACCCACATGCTTGATCTTGCTTATTTTCCCATTTCGCTAGCTTATATTCATCTTTAGGTTTAAATTCTTGGCCTGAGGCTATTCTATAAAGACCTTTACTTCTAAGTAAATCCACAATGTAGGATAATCATTGGAAGTAGTTGGTGCTGTCAAGAATAACTAGGCATGGACTTTCCATTCTAAAAGAAACTGAAGGTGAAGATACTAAAACTTAGTTTTCCAATAGAAAGATCTCGAAAAATTAGGCCGATTAAAAAAAAAACGGCTGAAACGGCTTCCGGATGAAGAAATTATGGCTTTTTGAAGAAAAGTTGTTAAAGATGTCGACAAACTATGTGAATGTTGGAAAGTGAATGATAATGTTATATTTTAAAAAAATCCCCCCCCCCCTTTCCAAACTTAACCTAATTAGCTCACTTTTAAAAAAAATTACTTTATGTAACCCACTTTTATAAATAAGTGAAAGTCACTTTTACAATGGTACTTTATGAACTACCCACTAAATTGTGACTTCGGAATTATAAGTGACTCACTTTTTATAATGAGTGAGAATACTTTTACATAAAGTAACTTTAAAACATAAGTTACATGTACTTTTTGAAAAAGTAACTCAACAAAAAGAAAGACTTGAACCCAAGACCTCTATTCTCATAAAGTAACTTTCGACCAGGTGAGCTAGTTTAAAAGGCTAGTAATTTTTGGAAAGGAGGATAGGTTTTTTTTTTTTTTTTGTTACTCACTGAAGCTTTGGAGTGCTTGCTTACTTGAAAACCATATTTTTGTCTACAAAACAAGAAAAGCCACACAACCCAAAACGAACATGCAAAAGAAATCCAAGCCTTACGACTTAAAGTTAGATTTGGCCAAAAACTAAATACTTTCATCAATGTCTCTGATTTTCTGAGATCACACTAAGGCA
Source organism: Pinus taeda (assembly GCA_000404065.3). Classification (NCBI taxonomy): domain Eukaryota; kingdom Viridiplantae; phylum Streptophyta; class Pinopsida; order Pinales; family Pinaceae; genus Pinus; species Pinus taeda. The sequence goes on from APFE031571246.1 coordinate 85,769, forward strand.
CAGCGGAAAAGAGCATAAGCATGAAAAAAAAAACTTTCTTTTTGTTTCTAGTTTGCCCAGATCGCACAAAGTCGTGACGCAAAGAGCATACGCAAAAATGAAAGGTATAGATCCGGTAATAAAAAAAAATTATAGAGGACTATAAACCGAAATAAACAGAGAGATAAATAACTGTAACTGCAAATAAAGATTGTATACCTCCAGATCTTAAAATTGACGTAGCTAGGGCTACCAGAAACCTTTTCGTGTGAAACAAAAGCGGTTCCTCACTAGAACAGATGCTCCTAATACAAAAGAGCAATCCTCTTGGCCCGAAAGCGGTCAGAAACAGTAGATGTAGGAAAAGACAATCGGATGCAGTTGTACCGGCTTCAGATTTGGATCACCAACAGATGCAGCCTTCGAATAGTTCTGGTACCATGTAGGAATTTACAGGGTAAGTTCCTTAGATACTAAAGGACACCGCTCATAAACAGATCATAGATCAGTACACCAGTGTTCTTGACATAGTTAAAACCCTCAAAGAGGGAAACATTCCATGGCCTGAGCCAATGCGGCCACTTCAAGCAATTTTTTAATGTAAAAGAAAGAAAGTTTACATAAGCTTCTCTCATGAACAGTGACCTTTCAAATAACCCTCCATGCTCGTTAAATAGATATCATGGATCAATCGGTTGTTAAGCCACGGATCAAGTGTCGGTAATACCGAGGAGAGAATGAATCGTCAAATCACTTCATATCTAGAACATATCGTGACCGTCGGATTGTAAGTTACAAAAAGTACATAGTAAAGAAACACACTTTACCTATTTATACACTAGACCAAATTATAGTTAACTATTTCCTATGTGTCAAAATATCCTAACATTTGAAGCTTGTTACCTCTCAAACACTCCCTAGAGGAAAAGTTCTAACCTCACTCATGAGAAAGCTAAGGATAATATCAAGTGAATCACTACTACTCACCTATGTGATTCACTCCACTTAAAGGCTTGGAAAATTTCAAAGCCAATGGGGTATTCTCTTAACTAATCCTATGTTTATCATTAGTATAGGGGAGGAATGCAACCTAGGATTATTGTCAATATAGGGGACGAATGCAGCTTAGGATTAGTGCACTCACCTAACTCACTTAAAGGTGCAGTCCTAAAAGCTTGGTAGCAAGAAAAATTTCCAAGGAAAAAGCCCAAAACCCAAATGGATAGCGTGCATATGAGTGTTAGTACAAGAACATAAGGATGTGAGTTGTTTATCAACTGAATATCAACAATTTAAACCTTAGCTTTATCAATGCTTGTAAGATACCATTTGAGAGAAATAAGAGAACTATCAAGAATGATACCCAATGTGAGAAACATGGAATGCTTGTAATGAGCACGCGTGTGTGTGTGTGTGTTTTCTTTTTTTTTCCCAGGGAGAATCCGGGAAGATCAACCCAAAGGGATCACATCCCGCCAGCCAAACTAGCAGAGCCTAACCCTGAAGGTGTCGAGGAGAATAGACCCCATGATCTCCTATTGGCGAGGTTCTTTAGCAACGGGAACTCGACCAATTGAGCTAAACCTCAGGGCTAAAGAGCAGTTCACTTGTCAAGAGCATTAATCACATTAGCCCAATGAGATGTCAAGGGAAGAAATTTATGAAGATACTTAATAAACAAATTTTGAACCATTGCATAAGTGAATTATGAGTTGTAAGTGGGAATTTATTCCATAAATGATGTTGGAGATTACTACAGAAAAGAAATAAAGTATTGTGATCCAGATTGGATCATTATATTGTTTGTCATCTATCTCAATGCTATTAGAAATCCACACCCCCAGTCTGGACTATAATTTGACAGTTACACACAACTGAAAATGTAAACACACTGAAATGCATGACTTTAAAAACAACTTGCACAACCAAAAATACGATAGTAATTAGAACATGTAGAAATTTTAAGGTCCATGTAGCCCACCCCGGTTTCAATTTGTTTTGCATAACAAGTTTAATGCCCACATCCCATGGTTAATTTCTGATATTTGAACTTGAATACAAATTGCAATCAAAGCACTAAAACGCTACCACTACTTTTCACTTTCACTTTCAGCTGATAAAATTTTTCACAAGCATGCACACAATTTTTGGACACTCGTGTTTGGTCAACACAACCCTGAAAAATCCCCACAGGGAAAACCAGTTAGAAGAGGGATTTTATTTGCTTTTATCTCAGAGATTTTTTATAGCATTAAATACATAACACAAGGTACTTATCTCTCCCTTCAAATTCGGATCAGTCCTCTAGAAATTTGTGCCACTGTCCAACAATCACTGCATTGGAAATTGTGCCACTGTTCAGACTTTTAGATCTAGAAAACCGTGCCAATATTCAACACACAGACCTTGAAATTTGTGCCATTTCTCAGGAAATTCCTCCTTGAATTTCAAGCCACTGTCTCAGAATTTCTACCTTGAAAAATGCGCTGACAGATCAGGAATCTCTCGATTTTCACCCAAACAGAATTCTTATTTCTCCTTGTTTTTCAAGCCTGTGATTGCCTCGAAAAATGCGCTGAGCCTCCTATTTTTTCGAGCCTGTCAGACTGCCTTTTCTCCTGGAAAATTGCTCTGGAAACTATGCCTGTACCTTCTAGGAAATCATGCCTCTCTTCCAGCCTTGGGATGCGTGCTTGCGTGTATTTTTTTGCTTGTTGCTGTGTGTTCTCTCCTTCAGCGAATGCTATCTCAACCTCCTTGCCTTCTCCTCTCCTTGCTCTACTCCAACACTTACACATGAAGAATGAATTCACACTTTGCCTTTTTCCTCCTTTTTAGTCTCATAATGACGAGAAGCCCTATCCCTAAGATCAAGGGCTAAGATTAGATCCCAGCTCTCCTTGATCAAGAGTGGAGATCTAATCTCCCATTGACCCCCTCTTATGTCTCCCTCTTTATTAATGAGCCCCCTAGTCACTTTAATAACTTGTTTTTGTACCATGTACTTTTTCTCATAAAGTCACTTTAAAAACATAAAATCACTTTAATATAATAAAGTACAATGTACTTTTAGTACCTCATAAAGTGACTAAAAAGTCACATGACTTTAATAACCACATAAAGTCACTAAAAAGGTGGTCTCATGTGTTTTCCTAAGCTAAGGCAAAAAGCACTAGGAAACACCTCCTTGGTACCCTTCCTCAACAGATCATACACAAAACACAATTTTAAAGAATTATAGGGCTCTTGTACCAAAGAAAGTGGCCCTTTACAACTACCTGAAAATGCCCAATACAAGAGATAAAACCTTGTCCAAAATCCCTGGGGTGAGGCTAAATCCTTCAAGACCTCAACTGCCCAAAAGGCCACTGCTATTGCAATCCTTCACCACAAAATTTGCCAATTGTTTCACTGTTTGTTGTTGTATGCTTAAGGCACTTCCAACCCTCGGCTAGCACTGTATTCATTTACCAGGCCTATGGACTAACCAAAAGTCCTCACATAGGCCTCGGCCTGTGCTAAACTAGCAAGTCAGCCTTTCCACAAGGTCCGACATCTTGTTGCTTGCCTACGGATGCACCTACAGGCCCGCTTTTCTATGTGGTCTGCCACAACAGGGCTCACATCCTCGTCCTTGCTACTATGCAAACCCGACCCTTTTCTTTGGGCCCTAAACCCTTGCACATAGGCCCTACAGCATTCCTTATTTGCAGCGGTCTATGTATATCACCCAGTTGGCCACTTACCACCCCTCGGCCTAGCTATAGTTTCCTCAACAAATCAAAAACCCAATCAAGAAGAAACATACAATATTCTCCTTTCCATGATTGATCTCAAGCCTCTCCATTGGTTTCTAATTTGTACTTTTCCTTAAAGTGTGCAATACCATTGGTCTATACCAATTTGTCAGACTTCTTTGGATGTGGACAAATCTAACACAAAGGAGATAAGATGATCTTTGATAGACTCAAAGAGGATTCTTTGAGCCCTAATTTCTTCCTTATTGTGCTTGGCCACTTCTTGAGCCTTGTCCTTGTCTAGTTTTGGAATTTTGCCTAGAACGAAATCCATGACTTCATTTTCTATGAGAACCAAATCAATTCTCCTTTTCTAGGGTTTGAAATTAGAGGTTCCATGATCCATCAAGTTTGTCGCTTTTCTTACAAATAGATACCATTTGACTGGAAGGTTGAGACAGAGTATCGTAAAGTACTTGTCAAAGGAGAAGAGGTCGTTATAAGAGTGCTTCCAAGAATGTTGATGATTCTTCCAAGAGTCTCAAAAGATGTTCTTGAGTGATGTCTTCAAGGATGGCTTCTATAATAATGTCTTCAAGCTACTACAATGACTTCTTCAATGATGGGTGATGAATGAACAGGATCTTGTCAATATTTTCAACAGCCTTCAATGATATCTTCAAGAGAGAGAGATAGTTGTTACAATGGTCTTCTTCAAAGGTCAGTGATGATTGTTACAATGATGATGATCCTTGTGTCTTCTTCTTTTGCCTGCAAGAATATCTTCAAGTATAGCTGCTGCAAATGGTGTCCTCCAAAGTAGTTGATGTAAGTGTGTCTTAAGAGTGAGATGACTGTTGTACAAGTGTCTTCAAATGTGCCAACAAAATGTGATCTTCAAGTTGCCTTCTCTTAACCTTAGCTCTAATCCCATGTTGAGAAATCAAGATTCTTGTAGATTAGGGTTGATTTCTCTTAACTTGATAATTACTTGTGAATGTTTGTTGGCTTCTTATTAAATTGATGTTCTCTTCATCAAACAATTATAAAAAAAGTACAAAACATGAAGATCACAAAGAGACAGAGGACACAAAAAATTAGGCTCCAAGCCAAGGCAAAACCCCACAAGGGGGAAACCCAAGAAATCCTCTTCTTATAGAATCAGATTAAAGTGAGATATCTAGGACCCAAGACCAAGACCAAGACTTCCACAAAATCCCAAGTCAACCCTCCTCCAAGTCACCTCCAAACAAGTCAAAGTCAACACTGGTCAAACTTCTAAAAAAAAATCGGACCTACAGCGTTGGCCGAATTTCGGCCCTGTAGTAGCCTCAAAAATTGCGGGAATTTCACATGTATAAGCAGAAACTAGGGCAGAAAACAAGAATTTCTCACTCCTTTGACTTTCACTGATTTTCTTCTTCTTCTTGCACAGAAATTGAAGTGATGGATAAGTGAATGAATGAGGTCAAACTGTCTTGTATTTATACATATCCAGGAGGTCAAATAGTTGCCTCTTTAGGTTGACTTGTCCAGGGAGAGCCGACTTGGTCTATGGATGACATTTTGACTATTTATCTCAAGATAAAATAATTTTCTTTTTTTCTTACAAGAAGTCCAAATGGGACTTTGACTCAATTATATTTCTTTGATTCATAATAAATTTTCTTTTGACTCAATAAACCCTATTAGCATGAAGAACATGCTTTGACTAAAAATAAATAATAATAGTAATAATGAATATAATAAATACATCAATAGTACATTTGAGTTACATTATGAAGACCAACACTAGTTACATTTCCAACACTACAACTTGTCATAACACCTGTTATTCCTGTCATTCATACCTGTTATGACATGTCATAAAACCTGTCATAACCTGTCATTAGTCCTGCCATAACTCCTAGTGTGGCCCTATGACAACCGTGTTGTATACTTGTCAAGATCTGTCAAAAGACTTGTCACAGCTATATAGAAGACATGTCACATCTTGTATACAAGACTTGTCAAAAGACCTATTGTAGACTTGCTACAACCTATTATCATCCTGTGATAAACCAGTCATAAAACCTATTATAGAATTTGTTAGAAAACCTGTCACCACCTGTGACCAATCCACCTGTTGTAACCTATAATGATATTGTCACCTACCTGTGACAAGTCTGTTACAACTTGCAAGGAACATGTCACCACTTGTGACCAATCTACTTGTATTAACCTATTGTACCTGTTATAACCTTGTCACCTACCTGTGACAACCTCTTATAACTTGTAATATTATATATACCTATTACTTACCTGTGACTAATCCAGTACAACCTCTAATCAACTTGTTGTTCCTTGTAAGAAATGTGTATACCATTTGTATCATGTTTATACCACCTATACTTGGTTATACCACCTATATTCGTGCAACAAAGCCTATATACAAACTCTGCATAAAGTTCCTGCATTCAATCCATTGCAGCCTCACTAACTGCAACTCTTGTATACAATTCCTATTACGAAATTGTCATATTTTATCATAATCCTATACATGAACCTGTTTTGCAGGAAAGTGCGTTGCTTCTCCAAAGTCTAGCATGTGTTCTTACACAACTTCATTAATTTCCATAGTCCTTACCTTCCTCCTCAGAACACCAAACAACATTCTCAATGCTATATTTACCAAGCTCAGAAACTATGTTCTGAAAATTCCTTAAGATATCAGATCCAGAAATTAGAATTTATGACAGTTGATTATAAATTCTTGGAGCATGCCCATAAGACCAACAATCTATTCGTAAGTATTATATTCCTAAGAATTTCAATTCGTAATTCATTTCCTAACACAAAAGAATAAGATATGCAAATTGAATCGATACTTATTTGTCGGAGTAGATATGATGTTGACTTCATGGGGCATCTACTTGCCCATCACTGGTTACATACTCAGTACCCTCCACTGGCCAAGGCACCAAACCCCAACAACCTCCAACCTACAGACTCACTCTCCCACATCAGCGTGCACCTAGCTGGTGCATCCCTTCACCACTCTCAGCGATCTCTTGGATTTCGTGCCACCACCTCCAGGGCAACATATTGTCAGACAGGGACGTTCCAGAGTGCGTGGCTCCAGGTGTTCCTATTGCTTTTTTAGGGTCTTCAGGTACTCCTCAGGCCCTTGAGCTACCCACTTTTCTCTCCAGCACATAGAAGATTTAATTAAACTAGTATAGATCCATATTAAGCACGGATCTAACATGAGACGAGAGGGATCAAATTTCTCCAGGTGTAGTACACCTCTTTTAGAGTGCAAAATTTGAAAGAAAAAAAAGTGCATCCCTCTCATCCCATGATAGATCCCAATAAATCTATAGTGATTCTCTCTATATACAATGTGTAATTTTTTCTCATTTATATTGTATTTTTGAATGCTATATAGAGTACATCGCTGACATTAAAATATTTTACATAACATGTGCATTGAGACATTTTATCCATGAACTACATTGAGCACATTAAAATGATTTTTTTGTTATTAATATATTTTACATATACATCAATTAATCATGTGTATTAATTTCATATTAAAAATTGAATGAATGAATTACACATATTCTTCTTATTATTGTTATTGAGAAGTACTTGATTTTTTTTTATTACCTTTTTCCTTTGGACATTGAATATTTTATTATATAGAACATTAAAACATTTTCTTTAAACATTGTTTTTCTATATATATTATTATTATTATCGTTATTATTATCCAATTTTAAGGTCACGGCCAAGCTAAACACCACATTGGTGTATGAGACCCCCTTGTTTGTGGGACAGGGACCCAACTCCGCGCAGTGATTTGACTGCTAAGTCTACGAAGGCATACATACTCTACCCCCCTCTAGTTTTGAACTTGTGACCTCTTAGGAGGAAACACGTGATCTTAACCAATAGGCCCACTCAAGCTAATAGAGATATATTAGCTAAAGTTGATATCAACATATAGTTTATTTAAATCTTGTGTTAGAAATGTTTTTGAAAAGTATAAGGTTTAAACATTTCACTCACACTTTTTTTTAATACTAATTACTTTACTTCCTTTTAAAGTTGATATGAAATTATAGAACTTAAAGTGGACAACTAACTAAACATGCATAGCATATTTGTTTTTGTTTTTTATTATAGCCGGCATTGTTTTTCTAGAGAATATTTTATTTTTATTTTAAGAGGGACACATGTCAACTCCATGTTGAGCATGGACAGAATTACACATCACCCTCACATTGGGTTGTAGAATGAGCCTCTTGGCTTAATTATCCCTCTTTTTCTGTTTTTTTGTCATACTCACCCTTCCAAGCTCAGGCATCTCTTCATTGATTAATAGTCCTTTGGGAAATCTATCTTGCTAAGGCCTTCCCATGGAAGAAGAGTGCAGACCCATAAGGCCCATTCTCTATAAGGTTGTTGTCCTGAACAACTGCATTATCAACAACACCACAACCATGATTAATCCTTATATCAGATATTGCATATATACTACAGCATATTGTTGCTAAGCAGCTTGCAATCATCACACACATGTGTTCAATAAGTTGCATGCATATACACCACATACAATATTTCATAATACATTTGCAAAGGAAGGTTTAGAAAGTTTTCCTACTGATTGCCCTGCACATCATAGAACTCACTCAACAAAGTTGCCTGTTCTATGATCTTTTCATTATTCATTGTTGTCTTTCTAGCCACTTGTATCATGTATTGATGTTGCCATTATAACAGTACCTGTATCCTAACATGTTATACCGATTGCTATTATGTCCATTCTTTTACTAATTTTATGGGCAACCTTTCACGCATATCCAATCCACATAGTGGATTCCCTTATTATATTAGTCATCATCATGTTACTGTAATTAATCCAAAACCCAAGCTTTTAGGATTTAGTCTTCCTCATTCTAGGCATTAAAGTCTTCTTGTTATCATCGCAATTAAGGTATAATGAGCTGGAATACCTTAGTTCATTAAGGTTGTCCTCATTTACCAAGTTACTTTTAACCATAAACTTGTCCCAAACCTGTTGTAAAGTTGTTATATCCCTATAACTTTTACACGAAATTTTCTCCACAAATCTCATCCTATTTCAAATTATGAGTTTGCCATAATGTTATTCTAATCAATAGCTTTATGTTGGTTGTTTGTTGCACAATTCCGGTACTTGGACTATGTTACTTGCTCGTATATACATGGCAGGAAACAAGGACATCATTGCCCAATGGGCAAGGCACCTATCAAATTTTGGAAGATCAAAAGTCCAACAGAGCATTTTGCCCCTATTCTCTCTCTACTTTTATGAAAATTTTGTACACCCACGGAGAATTGTAATAAATGGCACTAGGATGATGAACTTATGTAACGGACTTAGACCCTTGGGACTTGGATACTAAAGAAGTCACTCTAGAGTGTTTTTTTCACTTGACTAATTAGTCAAGTCTTTCACTGATAACCTCTAACGTTGGAGTGCATCTTAATAGTTGGGCCTTGAGTGTGTTTCTAAGTCTTTTATGATGATATGTGAACTGGTGTGGCTTATATCTCTGTGAAATGTGAGCTTTTGAAGCACTATGATTCCTGTGGTACACGAGCTATGTTATTGTCAAATGGAAAGCCGACTTGGCAATGGAAGGAACTAGTTACTCAGTTGTATGTATTTGACTTGGATTTCTCTTGACTCTATAAGGAAAGGATTGATGGGTTTTCTCCCTTGGTGGGGTTTTGCCCTGGATTTTGGCCTAATCTCTTGTGTTCTTTGTCTTTGGTACACTATACTCTTAATGTCTTGTATCTAATGGTAATTACTTGATGGAGAAGATTCACAAATTGAAAAAGAAGAACTATAATAATGCTCACAAGTAATTATCGTGTTAATGAATTCACTTTTTCATTGGAATTTTAACATGGTATCAAAGCTATGGTATGGACAAGAACAAAGGTTACAAGGCAGTCTTAATGTTAGATCAAGATGCCAGAAGTTTTGAAGTTTGAAGTTTGAAGTATTTCAATGATGAGATCCTAGTTCGGTCCAAAGATCTAAGCATTGTTCTGAGTTTAATTTGAAATCTATAACATCTGTGGAAGCGGTCTGAAACCTGAAGCTATGATCCAAAGTTTGATGCAGCATATCTGTTTAGAAATCTAAGGCATCAAGATTAAGTGATTTCTCTTCTTTAGATAACTGCTTGTGAAAGCTTTTTACTTCTTAGATTAAGATATTCTTTTACTTATGTTAGTATAGTGTAATTCTTCATCAAACAACTACCAATACATAAACCATAAAGAGACAAGAGACAGAATATAGCCTATCAGCCAGGGCCAAAACCTCTCCCTCTTGAGAAGAAAACCCGAACAAATTCTTCTTCTTATAGAGACTTCAATTGACAAATACCAAGACCAAGACCCTTGACCTATTTGCCACTCCAAGACCAAGACACATGGATCCTTCCTGTTTCTTCCTTCTTCTTGATGAAGTCAATACTAGTCAAAGCCTCTTCCTAAACTGCACTTTTCGGCTACCCTGAAGATTTTGGCCTTCCTCACAGGTCTGCAACTTCGGCTCCCTGAAATCACTATATAGACACACATGTAAACTAAGTTATGGTCTTTCTTGGTATGTCTCTCCTTCACTGATCTTGAGATCTTTTGCTTGTAATTTCGGCCAGTAAAATTGATGGTAGAGAAGCCCTCCATGTGACTTTATAAGTGTTGATGTCAACATGCAGAAACCCTAGTTTATGCCACACATGCAAGATAAATTCATCGAAGAAACAATGCCAAAATACTTTGTCCTTCCTTCCTTCCTTTCGCTGGATGTGAGGCTGCTCTTCTTGACCCTTCGCACTTCCGTTTATCTCAGACCTTGACCGAATTGCATCACCGACAAATTGTGCCTTCTGAAATGAGGCCGAGCTGCCTATTTATAGTTGTTGGAGCCTCCTAATAAGCTGACTTGAACAATGGGTGAGCCGACATGTCAGTTGGAGCAAGTTAATTATTTTAGTTAAGGCTGACTTGCTAGGAGATGCTTGTGCTTGTCTTGGAGGGCTATTTGACAATTTCAATGACTCATATAAAAATGTAACATGCCCAAGAAGGGTCCTTCATACATGACGTTGACTCTCTTTAACTTTATGACCAATCCTAAGGGTTCACAATGGGAGCCATTACTAAAAATAAAATTCCTTGCTCACGAAACCCATGAGACAAGCATTACAAAAATTATTTTATTTTTCTTCTTTACATCAATTACACAAAATCACATTTACACATGTCATTATGAAGACCGAACCTAGTTACATTTTTCAACACTCCCTCTTAACTAGGGAGGTATTCATAATGGTACTTGGTCATGCTCAACCTAAAGAATTCTCATAAGAAGAGTCAGATTGGTAACCCATCTGTATAGCATCTGTCCACCAACATTGTCACATAGCAAGGCCTTGACTAACAGCTCTATCTCTCCACGAGATCTGAGCACAATGCTGGTGAGACCAATGATGTATAGACACACTCATCATTGTCTCTCTCAGAGCATACCCCACCCAGGTTCTCAAGGTTTGTTCCACCAGGACTATTCTTATCTTGGATTCCCAGTCCTCAAAGAACATCGGTCCTCTACGACTACTCTTAACTTGGATTCCCTACCTCATCCTCAAAGAGCATAAAATGCCAGATGTTTACCTAATCCTCCATTCTGTCTTCCCAAGTGAAGATATGAATGATGTGTCTATCTTTCCCTCTTAATTAGGGATGACATATCTATTCCAATAAAGGAATGTACTCATTCCTACGGAAGGAATGTACCTAAGCTCCCTCTTGGCTTAGGAATTTTTGCTTCCAAGTTTCATCCAAGTAAGAAAATTGTTTCCAGGCTCCCTCTTAATTAGGGACCTACAGCAGCTCCTCAAGTGGAGATGATGGGACAACCAGCTGCTTGAAGAACTCCTCCTCACGATGTCATGAACTTCTTTTCGTTATTCAAGAGTCTTCATGTTTGGAACTTCATAGGGCATAGACCATCCATCACTTCCATCCATGAGTTTGTCATGTCATCATCGGAAAGTGATCCATTAGTCCATATATGGTCTTCCTTCATGACATGTTGCCTACTTCCATGCCATGTTTCCTAAAGGAAATTCCTTCCTGCTACATGGTCAACGGTGGTGGAAGACATCCATAACTCCTCCCTCGACAGCCCTGCATAAGTCCATCCAGATATTGTTCAAAAATAAAGAATTGAACATTAAATCAAAATTACCTTTGTGATGGTCTTTCATCATGACATCTTCTAGTTTGTATCACCATCCTACATACATATCGACACATCTCCCAAAGATATATGTATCGTGAAGGGTCTCTTTCTTTTTCAGAATTCATCAGAGTCTACATATCTTTCTTGGAGATGTCTTAGTCAAATCTCTTGGTTTCTCGGATGTTCATTGCCTTTACCATGGTTGTGTATTTCATGATCTCTTCCTTCCTTTCTTTTACACATTCCATTCCTAGGAACTTCCAGTCAAAGTTCCTCCAATTAATGTCAACCACCTCATATTAAATATGAGGACATATTATGTTGATTTCATCTAGTGAATGTGTGATTCATGCATTCTTGCATCCCTTCGAAGGAGGAGATCCTTCCTTTTGCTTATGTTGTAGTTGAACCATCTTGTGCTTCCACTGTGCTACTCTGATCTCACATTGATAGTGCCACTGTGTTGCCTCTGCACTTTTGCTATCACTACAGACTATGTATTGATCTCATACTGGTCTACTGTCACTACAACTGGCTCTGCAACTATCTCTCGAGTGTCTGACTACGCCTTGCTAACCTTTTGATCCTCCTGCTACTTTACAACTTTGGGCTCTCATAGCAAAGGTACTAGTCCAACTGAGGAATTCCATACATAGTAACTGGATCTGATCTAACTGATCAAGCCCTCCTTGGCTAGGATCTAGATCTTGTTGCTCCTTCCTCAGACCCTGCCCGATCTGACATACTAGAGTGTTATACTCCTCCCATTAGAGGTATTGCTACTGTCAATGTGAATTCACCCTCCAACCTGGCAGACAAATCCTCGATCTTTGCCAAAGTTGTTGTTTTCTTCCCTTTCTTGTCCCTCTTCCCCTTCAAACATTGGCTAACATAGTGACCAATCTCACCCATAGTTTTAAAAAACAGAACCGGTGACCGGACCGGTCCACCTAATAAACCTGGTTTCAAACCGGCACTAGTCAGATCTCAATGAACCGGTCTTTAAAAAAATACATGAAATAATTAGTTTTTAATAAAAAAAACACTATTTTTAAGATTTAAAACCATAGTTCCAAACCAATAGAGACAAAATATGCAAGCTTTGTTCATCTATATACCATGTAAAGATGAATATATCAAAATGGCACCGAGTGTAATACATATCAGCAACAAAATACATAATCAATGAGGCTCTAAATGGCCTCTAAAGTCCAAAAATAATGCTCTAAGCTATGGGGCCACTGAACTACTACAAGTCTACATAACAGTGATCAACAACATGATCACTCATCATGATCAAACTCATCACCACTACTAGACAAAGGATCATCAACATGAGCTACATAAATAATATGGCTCAGAGTTTGAGGACTCCTAAAACTCCTCTACAACTTTAGCAGTAGTAGTAGTAGTAGTAGCAAAAATAGACATCAAAACTACAAATCATTGATCAACATGGTCACTCATGAAACTCATCATTGATTCAGCGCTACTAGAAATGGGATCATCAACAAGAGATACATAAACATCATATAGCTCAAAGTCTTCAGACTTGGATTGCTTAACCTTATAACATGATAAAAATTGAAAAAGTTTAACATGCCTAACCAATGATTTTGGTTTGAGTGAAGCGTTCATATCCTCAACCTTATAATGTGGTAGAAAAAGATTAGCATGCCTAACCAGTTGTTTTCCTTTGAGTGAAGGGTACATTCTTGTTAAGGCCATGGTAGAGGAGTTCAACAATCAATACCACCAACATCAACAAAGTTCAATAATCAATGCCACCAACATCAAGGTTCTTAAAGGGCTTTATGCTCTTGATCAAATGCCAATCTCATACCCTCATGCATGATAGAATCAAATGGAAACATTGCAAACCCACAAACCTTGAAATCCTGAAAACCATTAAGTCCGCTGAATTTTGAGTGAAATCTAAAATTCTAGTTTCTCCATATGAAATCCAATGAGGTCGAAACCACTCTCAAACATCCTGAGTCATTTCATGGTAATGTTAAAAATTCAAGTAAAAGGATGACATGTCCTTTATTTAAGTACAAGGATGGCATTTCATCCTTTTACTTTAAGAATTTAACATTACTATTAATTGCCAACATTGCTAGGGTTGCGACATGTCAAGCAAATGAGAGGGTAGGCATGCTTTTCTTGGAGGGGTTGTTTTTGGAGGAAAATGACCCCAAATTTCCCTCAAGATAGCTTCACAATTCACAAAACTGCACTCTATGGGGTTTGTAGTTGGCCTAGCAATAAACCGACCGATTTATGATGGAACCGGTTGGTTTGGTCTGGTTTTTGTGATTGTTTGTCAAAGTCAGCCCTTAAACCAGATTTTTTGCCTGGTTCGACCTGGTTGTCTAATGAACCAGCCGGCTTGACCAATTTCTGGTTCATGTCGGCCGGTTTTTAAAACTATGTTCTCACCACAATCGAAACACTTGACCTTCGACAGATCTTTCTTCTTCTTTTCTCCTTTAGAGTCTTGTCTCTGGCTGGACGCTTCCTCGCTTTTCCCTTCCCAGCAAGAGCAACGTTCTCCTCCTCCTTCTCTACCTTCGGTCCTGTTGTCGCCCAAATTGTACACCTTATGCGACAACACTCAAGGCAGGCGTTGTCACTCTGATCCCTACCCACTCCGTTCTAGCTATCTCCTAGGCAAGCTAAGGGGGGTAGTCCCTAAAGGTGAAAGATGACAGAGAAACTTGTTGGTAACCCACAAGTTCTAGGAGATGCACCCAATTATCTTGATAAACTTGGTTAGAATTAGGTGGCAAGTTTGATTAATGAGCAATGTGATATAGATTAGATTGGATTATTTTAGCAATAGTGAGACCGGTGCCTTTCACAATAATGCCCAAATAAATTATAAACTTGCGCAATAAATGGAGATCATTCAATTCATAACTTAACCAGTGCTGCAAGGGAAAGTTAGCACTTCTGCAACAAAGATGAAGACGCAAATGAAAATGTCAGCCTGCTCCAATGAGACAATCAATTACACTCGATGCTGCAAATGCTTCTAAGATGAACAATTTAAACCAATTATCCTACTTGCAATTAGAATGACAATGGGTACACTTTGAGCACATGAATTGCAAGAGTTGCCAAGCACTTCTAGAAAATACTTAGAGATTATCTTTATTTAAATGACTTCAATGTACTTGTGAGAGATATCTTTATCTCATGTTATGTCAAATAGGAACAAGAGCAATTTTAGATGTTTCTTTAAGCACAATAGAGTGAACACAATGATATAAGAGCAATGAGATTGCTAACAGTGAAGCTAGATGACAGAATGCAACAAGAAAAGCTAATCATGCAATGATGAAAAATGAAATTAGTTAAAAAATGAGAGAGGTTAGTAATCCAACAGGGTTATCCTCAAGACACGAGAGCAATCAATGCAATATGTTGTCCAATATATTTCCAATGATAATGCACCAGTGAATTAAGGAGCCTTAGAGATAGAGAGAGTATATCAAACCTCATAGAGATACCACTGTCAACCAAGGAATCAAACCATACTCCACAAAAGATGTTACAGTTTAGCAAGGAGAAGGAACTTGCTGTCCTCTTACGATTATTTCTCTATTATTGTTGTTGTTCTTGAGATTAGGCACTGCAATAAAATACTTCAAACCTAATTGTTTTGTGACAGCCACAGCTAGGAAGAGGATAGGCCACTGTTAAGCGATATCAGTCCCATGTAAACTAAAGATCAGTTACCCAAGAGAAAGCTTAATCATCAAAATAGCAAGGAAAAAGAATCAAACACTTATCAATTTGATAATGATTACTGTGTGATGTATTCAGAGTGTTTCTAGGCTTATTGTAATGAGATCCTGGGTGTGATTATGCCACTGCAAGGTTTGCTTCAGGTCTGGTTATTCTTAAGACAATCAACAAATGGTGAAAGAACAAGCCCATAAGGCCTTGCAGCCCTCCTTCAACATCCGCAGTGGAAAGATAAGTGACTAAACCACAATATTTAGGCTTCAAAATGCAATCTTACCTCTTCCAGTGACCACAACAGACGTGCAACCATAGAGATGTTAGCCCTAAATAATTTTCAACAATGAAATAAGCCTCCAATTGCTTGTGGCTTGGGCTTGAAAGCCTTCTATGGGCTGCGGCTAAGGGAGATGGTGACCCTAAGCCTTGTGGCTAGGCCTCAAAGGGGTAACTTGATGGAACAATGGAAGACCAAGCCTTTAAACCCTTTACCAAGTGAATCTCAAGCCTGCAAGATAAAATATTAGTCCACGAAAAATATATTTTCAAGCCCTTATATGTCAGAAAATTGTAATGACAATTCTACAACAAGAAAACAACTTGAATCCCTGCAAAAAATGATGTTAGGACTTCAACCAAGGGCTAGATCCAAGAATAATCTGATGCTACAAGTGAAGAGTACTTTCAAACACTGCGGCCCTTCCTGAGAAGGCCTATTAGGCCTGCGGCTAGGCCAGATTGGCCTCACAATCCCTGTGGCTGCCCTTAATCAAGCAAAAGGTTAGTTTTGAGCCCACAAAATTGACTCTAGCCACCAGAATCTATTTGCTACACCATCAGATGACAAACACTTTCAGATCTGCAGTCAATTAGCCCTCCAGGGCTTGCGGCCTTCGCGAAAGAGCTATGCGTTGAGCCAAGAAGACCTGGGCTTGATAGATTGAGGCCTCTACAGGCCGGATCTGCCCTCAGAAAGCTGAACAACCTCCCTCAATAAGTTGGGCGGCCCCTTCAAGAGTGATAAACTGCCCAAACCCTAGCCGCCTAGGCTAGGTGAGAGCTTGATCCCTTCAAAATTTGGATCTGACCTTTGATCTTGAACACTAGCACCTGGCAAATGACAAGAGCCTATCTATCTTCCAATATTTACAATAGTTTCAAATAAAAATTTAAAATCCTACTAGCTAGAAAAATAGATCACAAGGGTTAGTAAAGTTTATTTACAAAATTCATAAATTGAATTTACAAGCTC
Organism: Pinus taeda; assembly: GCA_000404065.3. Taxonomy (NCBI): domain Eukaryota; kingdom Viridiplantae; phylum Streptophyta; class Pinopsida; order Pinales; family Pinaceae; genus Pinus; species Pinus taeda. The sequence continues at coordinate 102,777 of APFE031571246.1, forward strand.
TAATTAGCAAATAAATTATTTTTGCCCAAGTAAAAATTTGAAAATAATTGATAGAAATAATTTTAATTTGATGCACTAGCGAAATCCCTACACCACAAATCGTTAGATAAGCTCAGAGTCCAAACAAAGTGTGGTCACCTCAAAGTCCAAGTACTTGGGGGTTGCCCAAGGGCTGAATCACCTTAAGATCTCTATACACTCCAAAAATAGATTATTAGTTCCAAAGGGGTTCGATTCACACAATAAAACTAGAGATCTAGAGATATTTGCTAGATCCTCTAGGTTCAATGTGTTTACTCTAGCCCAATACCTAAAGCAAGATATGTGTGCTAATAGATAATCCAACCACTGGCTATGAAACAATAATCTTCAATAATGAGCACAATTAGAGCATTAAAATTATTCAACACCTAGCATGAATCATCAAGAGAGAGACACCTTGAATTGAAACCCAAAAGACTTTTTACTAATGCAAAAAAACACTCCATCAGAGCTTAGCTCAATACATTACTTAAGATTTTCTTATCAGTACATCCTCATCCATGAGGAGCTCAATGGCTTCCTTATATAGAAAAAAATGAGAGAATTAAACCCCTCCAAGTGGAAAATAATGGCTAGTTGCTTGATCCATGGCTTGATCCTTGTCAAAATAATTTGATCCGTTGATCTTCTTGAAAAAATTCGATCTCCTTAGTTGATGGAGAAAATTTCCTCGATCCCAGTCAAAATTTGAATTTTGTCCCTTAGTTTGGAGGAAAAATTCGAATTCCATGATAAAGCCCTTCTTTCCTGGTCCAAAAAATAATATTTTGAAATTTTAACCTCAAAAAATCCTCTGACTTAACCACCATGCAAAGGATCAATTTTTCTTAAAAATTTGTTTTTTCCCTTGATGGATGACCCCAAAAAAATTATTTCTTTTGGACCCACAAATTTATTTATTTCTCTCAAATCAATTTTTTGATACAATTTAATTAGTTGTCTGACTAATCATTTTTTTTTTTTTTTTGCCAGAAAAATCAATTAAAAGACTCTAGAGGGGAATTACACATTTTCCACCCTCAAAGTGGATCTAAAAATATTTTGGTAATGGTGTTCTGATTATGAGGAACCATTCACCAAAAATGTTTGTGGACAACACTTTTACATCACAATATTACAAATAATCACCCTTAGAAGGGGAAATTTACAATAGACAAAGACCCCTTAAGGCTCAACCAAATTCTGCGACTCAAGACACATGATCTAGTATGATAAAAATGCATTGACTCGATAACACTAGGACTCACCTAAGACCTTGTCAATGTGTTCCACCCTAGCTTTGGGGTACATTTGGGAGAAAAACTTTGTTAATTAATCGTGTTTAGAAACACAAGTAATTGGGGAGGTTAAAAAACTCCCTAGAGTGAAACCCTTTGAGAAGAATCATAGGCTTACCTAGGTGTCGTTACATGGCTTAATAGTCATACTATAATCATTTTTACAACACAAAAGCATAATTTGGGATTACAATGATGATAATTACTGATAAAAAAAAATGACCACACTTATGTACTGTGATTCTTGGAACTGTTGACATATACATGGTCAACATGTCCCTTGCCACTATTGTTGGTAGTGTCATCGATGAGGCTGAGCCTTCAGCTCCTCTTGAGTAAAGTCATTCCACAGGTGTTCCCAATCTGGAAGCTTGTCACATCCAGAGATCATTCGGACGATTATACTCCATTCCTTGGTAAACTCGTTAAGAGATATCCGCAAAAGCTCGTCAACTGCTGGATTTTCTCCAACTGCTGCAAGTTCATCTCTAACTGACTGAATCCTGGTGAGATAGGATGTTACATTCTCGCCCTTGTGTCATCTTGACTGTCCTCAACTTCTCCTCGAGAATCATCTTTCGATTCTCGGAAGGACCCTGGTACAGCTTGACTATGGCATCCCACATCTCCTTCATTGTTCCCTTCTCTGCGATATGTGGAACTATGTGATCCTTGACTCCATCAAGAATCACCCTCTTTGCTTTGGCGTTGTCACTCCTATACTCATGAAACTGGATGGGATTTGTTGGTACAGCAAAAATTGTTGTAGCAAACTCCTTAAGACCATGCTCATCCAATAGAAACAACATCCTATCCTTCAAGATTCCAAAGTTGGAGGCTCCATCCAACCTATCCTAACCTTTCAATCCTATTGCAGCCGTCTCTGGAAACTCCGCAAACTCAAATACACTAGAGAAATTAATAAACTAGATTATAAAACCCCGTATGCTTTCTCTTCTTATGCCCTGTGTTGATTTAATCCTGCAAAACCTTTTTGCAACAAACCCTTCGCACTAGATCTATTCTGATACCATGTGAAACCACTGAGAACCCTTCCCAGCAAGTCATCCTGCCTCTTGGACTACTTTAAGCCCACTCGCTCTACCTCTAAGTGATAGATCAACTCCAGCACTCTAAAACGAGCTACTCAGCCACTCGCACTATCAAACTGGCCACACGCACATGATTCGGCATCCTCTGCAAATGAATTCAGCCTCTCTTTCCTATCACTCTGATACTGGAAAATAATGAGGAAATCTCCTCCCAAATCTCTGCTAAAACCCTTGCCTTTGATGCTTCCCTAGCTTCAACTGCACCCTTGTTGAATAACTGCAACTAGATAGTCGAATTGCTCTATCGATAAACTATATCCTCTCTAACCCCATCGACCTTGCTCTTATAATCTTTTGTTGGGCAACCAACGGCCATGATCACATCTCAATCAATGGCTATGATCGTCTTGACTCCGTCAATTAATTTTTCCAGAAGTCTCTAGAGCAAAATCGACCTCCCTCAATTAATTTGATTTAATTAACCACTTTTCCTAATTTAGACTTGGGAAATATTTAATTATTGGCTATTTAATCTAATTGAGGTGTTTCTAAGGATTTTCTCACAAACCTTTTATGGGTTTTGGAGATCTTGTGTTCCTTAGCCTCCCAGACACCATAGAGTCTAGAACCCTTGTCTGTTGCTACTCCAAAAAACAAACACACTCAACCTACTATATAAGCCCTATGTCTTGTGCTTCATTTATTAGGGCTCTATAAGGAAAGCGCATTGTCTCCTTTGGAGCATTGAGCCTGAAATTGTGTCTTTCCATTGAAGACCTATTGGGTCACCTCATATTCTAGCCTTTAGAATACCTATTTGGTGACCTCACATACCAGGACTCCTCCCATCGGTGAAAATCTGTAAAGAGCAAGGGGTTTTGGTTGTGGTGACAGTGGACCACTACTCCGTTGTTGTTACTTGGTCTAGTTTTAGCCTTGTAGGGTACCGCTCTCCAAGGCCTGCTAGATTTTGCGGCAACAAAATGCACATAAAATGTAGCAAATATGGAATGCAAATAAAATGTAGCGGATAATATTAGTATCAAGCATAGACTAAATTTGGATTCGCCAAGGTAACCAACTAAGTCCATGACCTGTCAACAAGTGCATTAGGAGAAAAGGCAACGAGGATTTAGAAGATGGAGTGGGAATATTGCTCAAAGGGCTCTATAGAAGCAATGACAATGATAGGAGTGTGCATCAATAACTAGTTTAGAAATGATCGAAACTGCAGGAATATGTCAAGGGTAAATTGAGAATTGATGATATCACCCTTACAAACAGTTGATTTTTGCATAAGACAGAGGAAATGGGTGGTGAAATTGGCATTTGCTTTACAAGGTATTGATAATAACTGAATAGGGCACAGAAAATGCAGAAGAATGGTGAAAATTCATCCTTGCAAAGAATAAAAATGAGATGACTTATGTGAGGATGTCATTAAAAAAAGCATTGAGGACAAACTAAGGAATTGATGGGGATACATGAGGAAGCTCAACTCTAAAATTCATAGAAAGTAGTGACAGAAACATCAATAACAATACAATTCAACATTTCATGAAGCATGTTGCAAATGGAAATTTAATGAAAGGGAAGCAATTTTTAGCTTGTGGCTTAGCCAGCACAAAAAAATTGGCATATGAAATATACCTTGCATGGATGAACCCCATGACATAGCTCAGGGGTCAAATCAGACTTGCCAAAATACTTTCAGAATTACATTAAATGTTCATGGAATAGATGGATATTGTCCAATAGTAAACATAATTGTATAAGGAAAGAAATGAGCAGATAGGGCACAGTCTAGCATAAACCTAGAATATTTGCAATAAGGAACAACTAGTATTCTATTGATTTTTCTGAATTCAAGGACAAGCATTGATATTTTGAATTTTGTATCATGACCAAATAAGTTCAATCTGGGTATAATTTCTTTAGAGAAATTTTTGGGCAACAGTTTTGTATTCATGGAGCCTTCTATTTAAAAGAACATTAACTCAGACATCAGCTGGTGTTTTATAACCTTGTTGGTTCATAAACAGAGCTACACTTACCTTCACAACCAAGAGAGGATAAGTTACAACAGTCGCTCCAAGTTTTGCAATGGCTCCAAGTAAAAATACCTGATATAAATTTAGAATTATTAGCATGTGGAATGATGAAAGATATTTCATTCTATATAGAAAATCTTCTCTATAACAATGTGAGAGAAAAATACCAAGATAGCAATAAAATTATAAGATTCTAAAACACAGATTTCATAGTCTATTTAACAAAATTCCTCTAAGGCCCAACCCATTGTTTAGACACTAAAGAGTAACTTAGAATTTCTGGACTTGGAAAGATGACCATTTAAAAAATATTCACATACCTCTATGGCAGACACATTTTCCAGGCTATGCTTGTTCAAGGCTCGTTTGGCTTTAAGGCGTTTCAATAAGCTTTCATATATCATGAACTGTATTGATGGATTGCATACCTGACCAATTATAGACAACACAGTAATTCCAGCTCATTCTCTTATAGTCATTTCAGATACCTCAAAACAGCTTAAGTGATCTTGTAAAAGAGCATAACCTAACCATGATAAGGCCTGGGATGACACCCTTCCAAAATCCTTTAATACCTGCTTCATTATATAGATCTTTTACCTGCCAAAAAGTGATAGGAAAAATAACTGCATTCAGAATGTTCATTTTGAAATTGCAGGTATCTTGCAGTAACAAATTCTGAAAATCAGTATCATAAGTTCCAACTTCCTAAACTTCTTTGAAGTTAGAATGACGCAACAGAAAAAAAGGACGTCCCCTCAAATTTTCAGAGGCATTTTTGGAACTGCTACTGAACTACCATGACCAAAGAAAAAGCTGACTGATAATCTTTCATACAAACCCTGATAAACTCATATATGTATCTATGAAACTGCAAGGACCAAAAGAAACACTAAATTCTAACCTGACCTCAAAATTAGCAGTGAAAGATATATTTAAAATATAAACTCTGAAATCTAGCCCTGCCTTTGACAAGGGGCCAAGAAAAACTTAAAAGTAGCAGTAAGGAATAAAATTTTAAGCAAAGCTAGCTCAGGGCAACAGCAGAAGTCTGATTTATCTTTCAAAATTAATAGTTATTAGATAGTCTTCAACAATACAGTCCCAACAAATTATATAGATATGAAGATATTAATTGGATACATACTGCATGACCAGTTCCATAAGAGTGAGCCCCTTGTAGACCAAGCTCTATGGATTTTTCAGGAGCAGATGGCTCCAGCAGAGTGGTATAATCCACCAATAAAGCTTTCATGTCACTAGAATCTCTGTCTCTTCCAAGTCCCTTGACCTCAAGAAACCTTTTCTGTGCCTGTGCTTGTGTCTGTGTGAAGTAAACAGAGTACCTCAGATATACTGGAAATGAGCTTGTTTAACTAAGAGAACATGAAGTCCATGATATATTCATCTGAAAAATAGTATTTAACAAAGAAATGAGTTTTCAACGTTGACAAAATTAACATCAGTATTATTATTTAAGCAGATTCTAAAAAAATTGTGAAATTAAACTTTAATGAACTGTTATAATAGAAAAATAAATGACATAGAATTACTAAAATAGAAGGTTTAAAGCTTCCACGACCCTTGTTAGTATTTTCTTTTGTTTTGATGATAAAATGGTATAGGATGAGAACCAGATGTCTCTAGCAAACTTTGTGCAACCAAAAGGAACAAGAGGAAAAGAAAAAGGGAACAAAATAAGTACTGGGCATAAAAGAAGTAAAACAAACACCCATCTATGTGAAAAATAAAACAACACTTGCGCAAATATTAGAACAGAAATTCCAACTAAGACAATGTCTCGTAATGCAACATGAATGGCTGGGCCAAAATGAAATCTTTAGAATTGCCTTACACAAAGTAGACATTTTCCCTAATTTTATGAATACCTGCATGCGTGTTACTACAACCCATATAGGATTTGTCAGCAATACATTCAAGCACCTGTACACAGTGTTCATCCATGGTGTAAGAATTAAAAAAAAAGCATGGGAAAGACGATAATAACTATATCAAAAGCTTCTTTCTGTTGTATCGTTCTATACATTAATCCAAAATGTTTCCAAGCTTTAACAAGTATACTGTCATTGCATATAATAAACTTGTAATAACCTATGAAATTACAAAAGATACGCAACTATGAGAAAATATAATCTTCCGTTACAAGCATACCACGGAAGAATGAAAAGGAGACAGAGAATTGCTTGTTGAGAATTGTGCCGTTGCATTGCTAAAATTGATATAGTTATCATACAATTTTTTTCCTAAAAATAGAGCACTGAAGATAAAGATAAACATTGGGCTTTTATGACTCTAGACTAGAACAGACTAACTGAACAAAAATAACTTTTCTCACATAAGGAGTACTAAAAGAAATTCTGCTGACAACAAATAAAACTTCCTTTTAGTACTTGGAACGAACAAAGTTTCATCACTTACTTTTGCAACTGATATCATACAAGTGTTTTAAAATTTACATGCAGCACAAAGTACTCTACATACCCAGCAAATGCTGCAGAAATAAGAGAAGAAAACATTCCAATAGAGCCATCACCAATGCCTCGTTTTTGACGGCTAACTGCAACACCTTTGGCTATTGTTTTAAATATCTCATAGAAATAATAATAAACAGCCTACAAAATCAAAACACCATTTATTAGAGAGGTGCAAATTTCCCCTGCATTAGTCATACTAAAATATGACCTATTACATATGGCACAACTGCCAAAGTTTATGATCAAATGTTAGGTGTGAAGGATTATGATCAATCCAACTGCAGCAAGACTCTAAGTATCCATATTTGAGTGTTAAACATGGTTTAAAAAAAGAAATGAAACAAAATAATTTCTCTGTGGCCAGCACTCTAAAGAATAACACTTTTGATAACAAGAAAGAAAATAGTTGTTTAAGATTTCATCCCAGTCATATATGGTTTCTCAAATCCCTTCATGACAACCCATCAAAACATCATCAAGAGATTATCCAAGCCCCATCATTAACTACTTGAGGCTGGCATACTAGACATAACCCCCTTGTAAGTTACCGATTATCATTTATTCAATCAATGACAGAGAACCTTTACCCTTCTCAAAATCTAACAAGTTACAACTTATTGTGACTTAGTTCATCTCACTTGAATCCTTCAGACCTAACAATTTACTGTAAGATAATTCTTCCCTTCCAAATATATCTAAATTGGTGACATAGGTTTATCTGCTTGATCCTGTTTAAGACGAAAGCTAGATACAAGGCTCTCACCTTTGTAGGGAAGATAAAATGTTACAAATATAATACTAGAAGATCTAATTATACTTAAAAAAATAAAGAAATAATTTGGTTCAATGCTAAGTTAAAGTGCATCCATTTATCACAAGGCCATATGGAGGACCATAATGAAAACCAGTAAGTCTATCTGACCCACAATGCTCAAGTACCCTTGCTGCTGTTGAATTTTCAGAGTAAACAAGCACAAGAAGAGAATTTTCTTGCCAACTCTCTTTTTTCATCAAATATATTTATAGTGCAAACTTTTTCGGAAATTCGTTGTCAAGGGTAAGTTCTAAGAATAGACCTCCAGCCAAAAACACTTCACCCTAGAATAAATAAGTTTTATATATAATCTATCGATTGATTCTATTTTCATCTACCTTAATCCCTAATTATATTTTTAGTATAGTAGGCTGCCTAAATCAATTGGGCATTGCATCATTAACAACCCCACCCTTGATAACAAATATATTTTCTTTTACACAAAGCTTCTCCCTAAACGTCTGAAACTTCCCCTTGCTCGACACTTTCATGAAGATGTCTGCACATTAATCTTCAGTTAGACAGCATCCCACTTCAAACTTTGTTTCATGCACCTGCTCTCTGCTGAAATAATGTTCTCCATGCTTGACCCTTTCATGAGGATGTCTGCCCATTAATCTTCAGTTAGACAGTATACCACTTCAACCTTTGTTTCTACACCTGCCCTCTGCTGAAGTGATGTTGGATTTCAATATGTTATGTCCTCTCATGAAACACTAGATTCTTTGTGAGTTGAATTACTTCTTGATTGTCACAATAAAAGGGTGTGGCCTGAGTCTACTTGTTAATAAATAAAGAGCACAAGCATTGATCAGTTACTATGTAATCTCGTATAAGCATGTGCCATAAACATAAGTGAATCAAGAGAAAGAACAAGAAACAAATGCACCATGATTTACAGTGATAAACGCCTCTACAATATGTAGAGGAAACATCCTTAGTGATTCACTATCATTCTCAAAACCTTGTTACAATAAGCCTCCAAGACTCCTCGAGCATCAAGCCCTACAAGATCTCCACAATGAATTAATTGATAGAGATGGCTAGAACTCCTCAACATATAAGCCTTCAAAGTGAGAATACCACTTCACCTGATTAATGTGGGATAACAAAAACTCACCTACCAAGCCCATATTAGGGTACAAGGAGGGGCAGCAAGTGCGGGGGGGCCATTCTTTATTCCCAAGGGAAAAAGGAGTTAGCATTTGCTTGGGGGTTAGTGCACACCACAAACAAAAGACATGGAGGTCCTTGCAGCCTATCAAGGCCTCAAATTGCTGAGCAGCTAAACCAATGTTGAAGTTACTATTATTGGCAAGTCCTTGATCATTACTGGGGCTTTGAAGCAGGGTGGAGACCACTCCTAACCAAGTGTTGTGAGAATTGTTTAGAGAGCATCTACCCTGACTTGGCAATTCTAGACTATCTCATTCAACTAGGTGAAATGCTCACTCAACTCAAAGACCAACACTATGGTGAATGTAGGGGCCACTCTCACAAAAGAATTCACTTCGTACATGTGATGGGATTAAAAGGGCTACAAAGTACAAACCATTACCATCACATCAAAACTCTCGAAAAGGGGAGAAGGAATAAAAACCCCTCTTATTATCTCTCCCTCTTCATAATCCTTGGCATCACGAGGACTTCAATGCTCAATACCATCCCTATCTGAGTCCAAGCATGGGACTCTTATCGCTCATCACTAGCATTACTATTAGTCCTTTCACCTTGAGTCTTAATTGAGACTGGTATATTGGTGAATGTGGATCTTGATTCTCTCATTTGTTCTCTCCTTTGCCAAATTGTGCAAACTCTAGATTTTGCAAACAAATTGGCTTTAGTGCTACAACTTGTGTCCCTCAAGTAATGGTCCTTGTTACCCACCAAAGTGGGTAACCCTATAAGAGAAAACTTTCCTCCTATCTTGGGCAGCTAGCCAGCCAGCAGCCCTACATATTGCTCAGTCATGATGATATGCCACATTCCTCCGCCATTTGCATGGGTCATACACCTCTCACCATCCAGGATTCCTCTTGAATGAAGTTGGGCTACCACTCAGTGGGCACTTTAACCATTTTGAAATCAAGTGTTTTTACTTAATATTTTGGGCATTCTAACATGGATAAAGGTGTGATCTGAATAATTGACTGATCTTGATTGTAAGTTTGTTCTCTCACCTTCCCATGGGGGTCATCTTTAGCCCTAGTCCAGTGGGACCCCCTCTAAGGCCTTAGGGTTATAGGAGGGGCACTACTTGGGAAAATTGGATTGAAGTAGTGTCCATAATCATTCCACACTCAACACCTTTCATCATTCCCCTGATATCACATTTATCCTTTGGGTTAACTGTCATTGGTTCATTGGGATTTGGCACTCATACTTCCACATCCTTGAGTTAGGGCCATAATTTCTCAAAGTTGACACAACTACAATAAAGATAAAAGCATAAGATGGCCACAACAAAAAAAAGAAAGTTAAAATGCAAAAGATGGTCGAGGCATAATTAGTGTGTGGGCAATAGTTAAAACCAGGAGCTTTACTCCCCTCATTAGCCATCACTTAGTTCTTTAACAGCAAATGTTCCATCTCATTATAGGGAATCCTTACATGTCCCAACACTGATGAGCGAGAAACAAACTCATGTTAAAGGGGTAAATAAATGATATATCATAAAAAGCAAGCTTGGACACTTAAGCTACACTCCCTATAAAAGCGATATCAAAAAGAAGTAAAATATGCACCAGGGGCGTGGAAAAAGTAGGCCGAGGAAAGGGGTAACTCATGCCTCCATGTTAGGCCCCTATAATAATAGTGTATTATGTTATTATTATTGTCATTGTAGCCCCTTATTGTTATTGTTGTGCCCATGTTGTGCCCATGTTGTCCCCATATTGTTATTATTGTGCCCCATAGAAGTCCACTATCGTTATTGTTGTGCCCTTACATTATTATTGTTATGTCGGTTTTGACTATATTGTGACCCCTTAGACTCCTATATATAGAAAGGAGGTCTTGTCATTTGTATCATCCAAGAATTGTTCATTTGTGTAATGTAAAGGAGGTTGTCCCCTCGAAGAGGTTGATTTTGAAGTCGTTGCTCTATCTTTTCTTCTATTTGGTGAGCTGGTTGCATAACAATTGGTATCAGAGCTTTGGATTCTAGGGTTCCACTACTTCAAACAGGTCATCGTGGCATTTTCGCTATACCTTTTTTTCTACAATGTTTCAGAAGCTAAAATTAAAACCCATTTGAGCCGAAATCTTGATGAACCTCAAGTACGAATTTCAAAGCTTGTATCGCTATATTTTCGGAGATATGATCCAAGGAAGTTAGGGTTTTTGCAGGCTCCTGAATTATATCTCAAACAGGGGACTTGGGGAAAATCGTCATAACTTTCTCTCTGAGCATAAGATTGACATTTCGTAAAATAGGTACAGAAAGAGGATGGACTGTAGTTTTCTGTATATCAGTTTCAGGTCCAAAGGTCGAAACAGTGACACGTGGCACTTCGTACAAGTTTGCTCTACTGAACCAGTCTTTAATCAGGTCATCGTGGGAGATTTGGAATAACTCTTTCTTGGAGAATCCAATCTTGATCAAACTTGCAGGGTTGGAACGATGACTTAGAGGGCTACCATAGGACGAAATTTCAGACCTTGGAGATCCGCAATTACAGAGATACAACCGATTCAATATCAAGCTCCTAAAAAGCCAAAAAAGGTGTATAGTCCTTTTAAAATTTTGCATAAGTTTGGTTTGAAAAATTAGTTTGAAGGAATTCAAAGGACATAGTGAAGCATAATTATCATTAATTGATACCCTGAAGAAAGAAAATGGAAACACCTAGTAAGCAGCCTGAAAGCTCTAGCATGACTTATGAAGAAGAGGAAGAAATGCAACATGATATATCAAAATTACGAGACCAAGTGCAACAAATTTCACTCTCACAAAAAGTAACATAAGCTAAGATGGATGGTTTAAAGAAAGGCGTGGAAACTAATATGGATGGTTTAAAAAATGGCATGGAAGCTAAGATGGATGGCGAGGAAGCAAAACTTAAAGGCAACATGGAAGATTTGAAGATACATTTGACAAAGTTGCTACAAGAAATGCTTACTAATGGCGAAAGGGTAGTAAAGAAAACTCGTGATGAGAAAAAAAGAAATGTTAATCATGATTTCATAGACTCTAACGTTGGATTCAAGACCTACCATGTTCCAAAGATCGATATGATGAAGTTTGATGGCAAGGATCCCGTAACATGGATACTATAGGTGGAGCAATATTTCAATCTCCATAATGTGCAAAACACACAAAAAGTACGCATTGCAACTTTATATATGGAACCCAATTTGTCTGTATGTTATCGATGGCTTTGCTCTTGTAAACAAATTATCGCTTGGGCAATTTTTACGGAAAAAATGATAGCACATTATGAGGATACAAAGAGCAACAGTTTCTTTAGCCAATTGATAGATCTCAAACAAAAAGGTTCAATGGTGGAGCACATTGAGGACTTCCAAAAATTGAATATAAGGGTAAGAGATATTCCAGAGGAGCATAGGATTGATGTGTTCATAGGGACATTAAGGGATAACATCCAACATGAGGTTCGCATTTGAGAACCTGATTCATTGGAGAAGGCATTCAGGTTGGCAAGAAAATTTGAAAGCAAAATTATGGCAGCAAGGAAGCCTACCAATCACAACTATAAAGATGGAAATGTTGTTGCCCCTAGCCTTCCACAACCTACAATGTTGACACCACAACAATTGGAAGAAAAAAGGGCAGAAGGGCTTTGTTACAGTTGTGATAGCAAATACACTAAAGGTCATAAGTGTGCTGAGAAAATTATTTTACATAGATTGTGAAGAGGAAAAAGAAAAGGAACAAGAAACATCAAAAGAAGAGGATACACATCAGGATCAAACCCTACAAAAAGAATAAATGAATCCGACCATATCTTGTAATGCATTGGCTGGAATAACAACTCCTCAAATTACCAAGATAGAAGGACGTATCAAGAAGAAAAAGGTAACAGTGTTGATTGGTTTGGGCAGTACCCATAATTTTATTCATTGTAAGATAGCGAAGGAATTGAATTGCTTCCTATATCTAGCACCAGAGTGTCAAGTGATGGTTGCAAATGGAAGAACCATAAATTGCTCTAGAAAGTGCCATAATATCAAGCTATCCATGAAAGAATGTGTTGAATAGTCCAATGCTTTCCATTTTAATGGGTGGTGCTAATGTTATACAAGGAATCCAACGGCTACAATCTTTGGGTACAATAGCTTTTAATTTTCAAGAACTTTTCTTGAATTTTTTTAAGAAGGAAAGGAAGTTGAATTAAGGGGTATCGCAGGGAAACCGGGAAAGATAATCAGCTCTAACAGCATGAAAAATCTTCTATAGAAAGAACAACGTGGCATAATTGCACAATTATGTTCCCTAGAGGTTCCCACGTCGAAATCATCTATTTCTCCAGATCTCCAAAAAGTCTTGGACAATCATTCCAAGGTATTTGAGACTCCCAAAGGCCTCCCACCTAATCATGATCATGCTATTCATTTGATTCTAGGAAGTGTTCCTCCAAACATCAGGCCTTACAGATATCCCTATACCCAAAAGAGTGAAATTGAACGTATGGTTGCAGAAATGCTAGATGCTGGTATAATTCAACCTAGTCAAAGTTCTTTCTCAGCTCCAGTAGTATTGGTGCACAAGAAGGATGGATCGTGGCGCATGTTTCCAAATTATAGGGAGCTCAACAAGCTCATTATTAAAGACAAATTGTCCATTCCTGTCATTGATGAATTATTGGATGAATTGCATTGAGCAATTTACTTCACCAAGTTGGATCATCGTTCAGAATATCATCAAATCATAATGAAGACTGAAGACATTATGAAAACAACATTTAGAGCTCATGAGGGTCATTATGAATTTTTGGTCATGCTTTTTGGCCTTACCAATGCAACTTCTACATTTCAAGGTTTGATGAATTCCATTTTCAAACCCTTCCTTAGAAAATTTGTGTTAGTATTTTTTGATGATATACTAATCGACAACAAGTCTTGGGAGGATCATGTTCAACATGTTGATAGAGTGCTCAAACTATTGGAGGAGAAACAATTATATGCAAAAACCTCCAAATGTTTCTTTGGAGTACAAGAGGTGGAATATTTGGGTCATATTGTATCTCATGAAGGTGTTAAGGTAGACCTTAGCAAAAATAAAGTCATTAAGGAATGGAAAATCCCCACATCCATACAGCATATGCGAGGATTTCTTAGGTTGACAGAGTATTATCACAAGTTTGTTAAGAATTATGGGAGAATAGCAGCACCTCTAACAACATTACTGAAGAAAGATGCATTTTCTTGAACTCTAGAAGCAACAAAAGCCTTTGAACATCTTAAAGAGGCAATGTGCCAAGCACCGGTCTTAGCTACACCAGACTTCACAAAAACCTTTATTGTGGAATGTGATGCCTCAGAAAATGGAATTGGTGTTGTTTTAACGCAAGAGGAAAGACCCATTGCTTTTGAAAGTCGTCCAATCAAAGGAAAGTATTTACACAAAGCTATATATGAGAAGGGAATGTTGGCAATACTATATGCACTTAAAAAATGGCGACCTTACCTAATGGGAAGACACTTCAAAGTAAAAACAAATCATGATAGTCTTAAATACTTTTTAGAACAAAGATTATCTTCAGAAGAGCAGCAAAAATGGGTCACAAAGATGTTGGGTTATGACTTTGAAATCATCTACAAAAAAGGGAAGTAAAATGTTGTTGTAGATGCACTCTCAAGAAAGGATGAGGATGTGGAAGCATTGCTTTACACCATTTCTATTATCCAACCAGATTGGATAAACGAAGCAAGGGATGAATGGAAGAATGACGAAGAAGTTTGGGCACTCATTCAAAAGTTACAAGACCCCAGTACATCTCATAGATTTAGCTGGAAAAAGGATTCGTTATGGTACAAAGATCGCTTATACCTCTGTAAGAATTCCCAACTCAAACAAAAGATTCTTATGGAATTGCACACCTCTCTCTTAGAAGGGCACTCAAGATTTTAAAAACTTACCACAAGGTTAAAAAGGAATTTTTTTGGGATGGCTTTAAATCTAATATTCAAAAGTTTATGGCAGAATGTTTAGTTTGCCAACAAAATAAAGTTGAAACAATTAAGACCCTGGTCCCCAGGTCTATTACAACCTTTATCCATTCCAAGTCAACGTTGGGAGGAGGTTTCAATGGATTTTATCACAGGTTTACCCAAGTCCAAAGGAAAGAGTGTCATCATGGTGGCAGTTGATAGACTTACCAAGTATGCACACTTTTGTGCATTATCTCACCCCTTTAAAGCCAGTACAGTTGTTATTGCATTTATGGAAACCATTCAAAAGCTACATGGAAACCCAAAGATTATTGTAAGTGACAGAGATCCCATTTTCACAGGAAATTTTTGGACATAATTATGTTCTTGTCTGGGTACTCAGTTAGCTCATAGCTCATCGTATCATCCTCAATTTGATGGGCAAACTAAGATAGTGAACAAACGTTTGGAAGGATATCTTCGTTGCTTTGTATATGATAAACAAGCACAATGGGTCAAATGGTTGCCTTTGGCTGAATGGTGGTATAACACTTCCTTCCATACTGCAGCAAAAATGACCCCCTTTATGGCACTTTATGGATATCATCCACCGTCCATCACATCATATTTAAGAGAAATTCTAAGGTTCAAGCAGTGGAAGACTACATCGAGAATCAACAATAAGTTCTCCAACTCTTAAAGGATAACCTCACTTTGGCACAGAATAGAATGAAACAACAGACAAATCAACATCATAGCGAAAGAAGTTTTGATGTAGGTGACTACGTATTTCTATGGCTGCAACCATACAAACAAATGTCCCTCAAGCAAGCTAAGAAGGATAATAAATTATCACCAAAGTATTATGGTTCGTACAAGGTGTTGCAAAAGATTGGTACTATGGCATACAAATTGGAGCTTCCTACAGCTTCCCAAGTGCACCCAGTTTTCCATGTTTCATGCTTAAAGCAGGGTATAGGTGACAAGCTCCCAGTTCAAACAATATTGCCAGAACTTGACGAGGAAGGAAAAATCATATTGGAACCTGAAGCAGTCACAGAAACAAGAACTCGATAACTATGAAATCGATCAATTTCAGAGTATCTCATCAAGTGCAAGAACTTACCCACTGAAGATTGCACATGGGAGGATGAGAATTTTATACAAAAGCATCCAGAACTACTCAAGCGTTGAGGACAACACTTCTCAGAAGAAGAGGGGCATGTTAGGCCCCTATAATACTAGTGTATTCCCTTATTATTATTGTCATTGTAGCCCCTTATTATCATTGTTGTGCCCACGTTGTCCCCATATTGTTATTATTGTGCCCCATAGAAGCTCACTATTGTTATTGTTGTGCCCTTACATTATTATTGTTATGTCGGCTTTGACTATATTGTGACCCCTTAGACTCCTATATATAGAAAGGAGGTCTTGTCATTTGTATCACCAAGAATTGTTCATTTGTGTAATGTAAAGGAGGTTGCCCCCTCGAAGAGGCTGATTTTGAAGTCATTGCTCTATCTTTTCTTCTATTTTGTGAGTTGTTTGCATAACACTCCATCACTGGTAGCTCCATTACATCTATACACTTAGAATGTGGATTGTCATTAGCTGGTCCCTTGACCATGGCACTTGTCCATGAAGTCCTTCCCCTCCATTGCCACCTACTTGCGCTAGCACCTATGGATTGAAGGGTTGACCTTGGAAATGCCACCTCCCCTTGGGGGATGGAAGCATCTAATAGGGATAACTACTTAGCCACTCCTACAAAGGTAGGAAACACTTTTACGGGACTTGGTTTAGTTAGATATTTGAAGGTGATGCCAATTTGAAATATTAATATTCCCTTAACACTTAAGTATGGTCCACTTAGATGCATTATTGGAATTTTGATTAAGTGATGGAAGAAAGAGGAAATTTGATAACCCCATCTTCATAATAAATCTTGAAGGGCAGATCTAATTATGTCCCACAGCCCTAATATGACATTAGTGGGTTGGGTTTGCTACAAGCTACAACTTTGATGAGATATTATCTGTTGAACATCTTTCAGCACTTCTGGCAACTCCATCAAGGGTAAGGTCCCTCTTCTTTGTAAAAGGAAGACTCTGTTCTAAGTGTTTCATTGAAGGCATTGGATATCAACGGAAGCAAGCTTTCAGCTCCCTTTTGGAGACTCCATAACACAGGTATGATTTGATTTCAGTATTGTTACTGATTGGTCGTTGATATGTTGCAAAATGAGGCTTGAACTTCAAGGATCTTCACAGATTTGATGGGGATGGTGGAACTGCAAAACACAATCTTGAGGACTTCAATAAGTTTGCAGAAAATTTCAGCTTTCAACATGAGTATGTGACAAAGCTTTTTTCAAAGCCCTTGGGTGGAGTAGTCAAAGAATCTAGTTAGCATTGTTGTTTCTTGGGGAAAGGAGTCACTGGTTCAATGCTGGCATTTGAAACAATCTTCGTGAATCAATGGAGAATATGAAGATTTATGACAGAAAATACACAGTACAGCAATAAATCAGAATGGATGGGTGATGACAAGGAAGGAACGAGTGATGCTAAAGGACCCATCAGTAAAGTTCAGAGCATGCAAGCAGAAGATGTTATGACTCTGACTGGTTAACATGTGCTAGTTGAGCAGAATGTTGAAGGTAAATCAAAGTTTGAAGAACAAGAACAGAATACAATCAAGAGCAGCCTAAACAAAAATATTTGTGTCAATTCATCAACAATAAACGGCAATCTTTAAATCTTGCAATAGGCTCAAATAATGTACCAGATCTGAATCCCAGTGTTATAACGACTGAATCGGACCGGCCGGTTCAGACCGGTGCAACCATTTTGAGGCAAAAAACGGTTCGCACTAGTGACTTGAACCATTTTTGTCCGGTTTGGTACGGTAAAGCCAAGTAGAATGCAGCAAGTGGGGCTCGTTTTGCTTTTTTCTTTTAATGTTTGTCTTAGCTCGGCACTAGCCCAAAATAGGTGCCTAATATTCAAACATATAGCCCTATTATTGCTATGTATTTCATGGTAATGTTAAAAATTTAAAATATTAAAGATAAATTTTAACATTACCATGAAATGGCTCAGGATGTTTGAGAGTGGTTTTGACCTCATTGAATTTCATATGGAGAAAGTAGAATTTGAGATCTCACTCAAAATCCAACAGACTTAATAGTTTTCCAAGATTTCAGAATTGGAGGGATTGCAATGCTACGTTGAATTTTTTCATGTACAAGGGTATGAAACTAGTATTTAATCAAAAGCACCAAGCCCTCTATGTACCTTGATGTTAGTGGCATTGGTTGTTAAACCCCTCTACTATGAGCCTACTAAAACAAATATCCATCACTCAAACAAAATCTTGACTTGACATGCTATGATTTTTCTATCTTATTTTAATGCTTAGAGAGTGATATTAATGACGAAGATCCCAATATAGGCAATGATTTTGATGATCTGTAGGTATTTGTTGTAACATAATTTTTTTTGGATGCTAAAGGCCATGTGGAGCTTGTTTGCTGATGTATTTTCGATTTAGAGATGGATTGCACTCAATGCTATTTTTGTTATGTGCACCCTTACATGCTATATAAATGAGAATTTTTGTTTATTTGTGTATAAATGGTTTGGATTCATATGGATGCACATGAATAAATATGTTTTTCTTTAAAATTTGAATATTTTATGTGTTTTGGTTGACCGGTTTTTTTACCGGTTTCCGTACAGTTTTGACCCGTTCCCAGTCTGGGGGGTCTACCGGTTCAATGACCATCTGGTTGTGATAACTATGGATCTGACTGATGAAGGTTTTTGCAACAATAGACCTTTGGGAATGGAACAACAGCAGCAGATCTTATCTGAAAATTCATTATCAGAAAAAGACTGTATTGAAGACGTTGCAGAAACTAATATTAGTCAAAATCTGGTATGTGCTGGCAGGAATGAAGTTATTTCCTCTTTTTAGTTTGTATGATCTTCAATTAGATTTCAAAAATGAGGAATATAGTAAAGGAGGTTTCTATATTTCTGATTCTTGTGAGCCTCCTATATATGTTGCTAACCATAATAGTGCTCATACAGATAGATTGTGATCAAACCAACCTCTTAAATGAATGTTGTGTGTATTGTTATGATGATCAAAACATGGTTATGCAACCTACACTGGGAAGATTGGAGCAGGATAGAGTTATCATTATATCAAATTCAGAATCAGAAATGTCTCAGTGAGAGGTAGTTACCCAAGAAAACTGCAAAGAGATGTTATTTATTTCGTTTCATTCCAAAAATGATTTGAAAAAAATGGGTTATAGGGCAGTAATGCAAAGCATAGATCACTTCGTTATGAATGTCATAAGTAGAGATACGAAGATCGTAAAAGCATGCATTGTCCCTTGTCATCCAAATATCTCTCATGAATTGATAAGTCACTTGTCTCCTTCGCTGATTTCTGCAATCAAAGATGAAAATACAATGAAAAAGAGAAGCAGAATTCAAAGTGTGATGCCTTGCATGCTTATGAGGTTGTATTTGAATTTTCATGGGTGAATGAAGAAATTTCAAACAGCAAACAGTATCAGCCATTGATATTATTAGACAACAAATGGAACCATTAGAGTCATAAATGCCTTCTATTAGTGACCATGTGGCCTGTTGTCGCACAGTGTCTAGGCACCGCAACAACACTCAGAGTAAGGGTTGCCACTCTAATTCTTACTTACTCCGTTTAGACTCTCTCCTACACAAGTCAAGGGGGTAGTCCCTAAGGTGAATGAATAAGGGTAGCCTGTGGAACACGGGCTCTAGGAGATTTTAAGGATGAACAATTTGATGAATTTAGAATAAATCTCGGTCAATTGAGATAGGTAACACAATCACAAGATAAAGATTACTACAGAGCAGTGTCTTTAATTTGAATTAACCAAAGACTAAATAAATGACAAGTCACCAAGAGAAATTTATAATGTGGCAAAGCGGCGATCATAAACAATTAAATGTAAAATGCTCAAAACTTTAACACGCAGGATAATCTAGCAAAATTATCTTTCTCCAACAGTCAATATGATTTAAAACATTTATCGCACCTTGACCATAGAAAAATCCTGAAAAATGCATTTAATCACCAAATAACACCAAGGGACTTTAAATTAAAATTTTAATTATTCCTTAAGCAATCAGTTGAATGAAGAAATTAAAATCTTTTATTGTGACGAAATTAAAATGAATCAAAAGGTTAAAAATTAAAATTTTAATAGACCATAAGCCACATTAAAATATTAAATGTGAAAGCGCAAACCCCTTTTAATTTAATTCCTTAGTCTTCAAAAAAAAAAAATTAAATGTTTTAGATTTTTTGTAAATTTCTTTTAATTTTTTAATATTTAGATTTTTCAATTTTTTTATTTTTTTATTGTTTTACAATATTTTTTCAAATGAAAAAATTTAAAATAATAAGTTAAAACTAAAAAAGTCAATAAATTAATTCAAATCAAAAAGTCAAAAATTAAAAATCAAAATCAAAACAAAGGTCAAATTTAAAAAATGAATCTAACTAAAGCAAAAAATAAAAATCAAATATAAGTCGAAATTCAAATGAAACCTAAAAAAAGGTATATACACTAACCCTAACCACATACCATGCAAGTGAAATAAAAAAAAAAACAAAACAAAACAAAAAGTCGAGTGTTTGTTTGCTGTGTATGCAGGTCTGCAGTGGCTTGACGGTGGCGGCAACGATGGGCGCAGAGGAAAGCGATGAAGGGAGCCACGGGTTGATGGTGTATGGAGCTGCAGCGGAAGATGGGGACAGATTTTCTGTGGAAAGGAAAGGATAGAGGGTACGCAGCAATGAGGAGGAAGAACAGTTCGACGGAGAAGGGAATACAATGATTTTCTTACAGGTGGATGGAGCAATGGTGAGCTACAGCAATGGGTGAGGAGAAACCGCAAGCTTGAGGAAACGCAGAGAAAGCAAGGCGGATAATGAGGGAAGGTGAGGGATCTGAGGAATAATGCAAATGGACGGAAGGATGCGGCAAGGGTGAAGGAGCAATATGCAGGAGGGCGAGCTGGAGCCGCAAGGGATTTCGAAAAGGCAACTGCGTAGGAGGGAATCGCAGGCCAAATGAAGGGACGTGGGCAGCGACAGATAGGACGAGGGTATAACAAGGTTGGAATGCAGCGATGAGCGAAGGAATGGAGCAATCGAGGTTAGGGACAGCAGGTGTATGGAGCTACAACAAAAGGTTGTGGCCCTTCAAAAAAAAATCGAAATTTTTCTGTAGCAAAGAAATTGAAAACCCAGGCAATAGACAGGTAACCAAAGAACCGAAGAGAAATTTTCAAATTATACTTCTGCTTAAGATTTACCAGTGAAACCCTTAAAAATTTAAATTATTTCCAGATAAAAAATTTAACAACCCTTGGACTGCAAAAATCTGGATAGAATCCCTGCAAAAATGATGTTGATGAACCCCAGAGATCCAGATCTGAACTCTACACAGTTTTTGTCTTCAGATCTGTAGCTGCAAGACAACAAGAAACACCCAAACGACATATACAATGATAAAACTAAAACCCAGAAAAACCCAAGTCAGAAAACCAAAAATAATTTACAGATCTATGTACAAGAATGGTAGATCTATCAGATCTGAAGAGTATGAGTCTAACTCCGCTCCCAGATCTAATAATCTAAGGCTCTCAACAGGTAGATTCGTCAATTTCGCACATAAAAATTAAATTTTTAAATTTTAAAGGAGGTGCTTAGCTCAAAACCCCTCATGCATCACCGATAAAAATCTTATGATAAGCCCAGGATTAAATTAAGTTGGGCTCTTTAGAAAACACGGATCGGGAGTTGGCTGGTCCAACTGAAAACTTCCCCGGACGCCCAATGATCTAAAAATCAAGAATTTCCTGCAAAACTCAATCCAGCCATCAAAATAGAGCAAGAAAATGATAATAAATTCAGATAAATAAAGATACCTGCTATTACATTCAAAATTTAAATTATCACTTAAACCCCAGCGACTAAGCAAGATACCTATACTCAAATCACTCTTTCAGAAGCTATTATCAATGGCTAAAAAAAATTTATGCATGAAAACGACACATCTTACAGTATTTCCATGAAGAGTAACACTGGCAAAGATTAACCCCAAAGTCTTTCTTTATTATTTAGAAAAATAATTACATAAGAGCTTTTCACTTAGCACACGACTTAAAGATCGGATGGATCAACTGACAAATGACCTCCTATTTAAAGATAAATCTTCCAACGGCTAGTTCGAGTGATCCTTGTCAAAGCAATCTCGACCGTTGATGAGGATTAAAATTTCTTTTAATCTCATCCGTCGAAATATTAAATTCTTGAGAAAATTCGAATTTTTCAATTAAATGCATTTTAATTAACTCAAAAATAAATAAATAAAATTAAGTTAATTTCCTCAAAAATTTGACTTTGACTTAACCCCCAGGGACCAGAGGCTTAAAATTTAGCAAAATAATTAATTTACCTTAGTCCCAGGACCTTTTAAAATTTGATTTTTTAAGGACCCAAAAATTTTGTCTTTGGAGAATTTAAATTTACCTAGGACCTAGAATCAATTAAATTTCTGGCTTAGGATTTTTATTTTGGCCAGAAAATTTAATTAATTAATCTATGAGGGGATAAATTATTTTTCCAACCCTCAAGACACTTTACATCATGATTTTCAAATTTTTTACATCATAAGGGGGAAAACCTATCTGTAATAGACCCTCACAGACTACCCATTTCTGCGACACAAATATAATCCAGCAAACCAAGCAATTTGTAATAAAATAACCTAACCAAATAGTCAAAATTTTTCTCAAATCACTTTTACATAGACTTGATCTATAACACTAGGATTCGCCTGAGATCCCAGTGACAAAATACATTCCGGCTTTGGGATGAGACTGAAGGAAAACTCTGTCGACCATTCAAGAATGGATCGATAAGACAAAAAACCTCCCAGAATGTAAATAGTCACCAGAAAAGTAAGTTTACCTAAGCCGTTATATACATGACACGGTTTTGTTGAGATTATTTACATCATATATATGCAGAATGGGTTCACATTATAACATGACGATCAAGTTGATGATGATGGTTGAACGGCATGGACACATTGATCAAGCGTTATCCCTTTTGCGAAAAAAGGTGGTGTACTACTATGGATCGTTGACACGTAGTGGTCAACATGGCCGACTCTAATCGTCTTTACAACAGATTCAGGAATATTGACTAGTATGATCATGTTCAGTCTCGGATGGATGATACACTCAGAGTTGCATCTATATGTTGTCAAGGAGTTGGAAGGTTTGTTCTTTAGAGGCTGAATGAATGACTTATCAGCTTGTTCACTAATTTTTCTACTATCGTCATTCTTTGGGCTTATAATCAAAATCAAGGGAAAAAATGATAGTGTTGATGAGTGACATGCGTGGGTACACATGAAATATGGTTCACTTAACAATTTGCATCTTGCATGGGTTAGGATAGGTTAGGACATATCTAATAAGAAAAATTATAGCATAAGAGTTGTTCTTAAGTTTTGGTTTGAGATAGTTTCCTTTCTCCATATCCCTTGTTCGAGTGACTTTTAGATTCCAATTTCAGTGGTAGGTGGTTCACAAGTCGCTGAATAAATTTTGAGGAATTTACTATTGAGTTTCCTCCTGCTTCTAGGTAGTAGGTGTCTATCGTCATATCAAATCATTTTCAATTACATTGTGTCACAGGTCCAAATTGAGACAAGATCGGGTTGAAGTATTGATGGTTCTTGCATTTGTCTAGGTAGGTGTGGGAATTGGTCGTATTCAATGAGATTTAGGAAGTTGTTTTAACTTTTGAGTCATATCTTATATGATATCTTATCAGCTTGACCAAGAGTGAGTCAAATTCGCCCAAGTTGGTTTTACCTCAATTCTGGGATGATTTATACCAGCAATTCAATGCTGATTTTATAACAAATTTGATAATTTCAGCAAGAGATTTCTAAGGTTCTTAGCATTCCACAAAGGAAATGTTGTCTTGATGGAACCACTATTAGCACCAAAAATTACATTTCGTGTAATCAGTGTGCTAGCTTTGATATAATATTCACTCTTACATCTCGAATAGGGCAGAGGCCAGGGTTTTATGGAGAGTTTTTTCAATTATCTAGCTGTTCCAAACCTGAAACCCCGCTCCAAGCGGGAGCTCCCCTAGGAGAGCTTCAGCCTTGAAAATCACATTCCCTACAAACCAGAACAGCTACACTCTCGAAATCACTCCCATGTGCCTGAATCGCACCCCTTGGACACTCCAGCCATGCTCTCTGCTCACTCCCATGACTGGCCAAATGTGTTAGGTCCCTATAATACTAGTGTATTCCCTTTCTTGTTATTGTTAATGTAGCCCATATTGTTATTGTTGTGTCCATGTATCCCCCATGTTGTTATTGTTGTGCCCCATAGCAACCCACTATTGTTATTATTGTGCCCTTACATTATTATTGTTATGTAGGCTCTGATTATATTGTGACCCCTTAGACTACTATATATACCAAGGAGGTCTTATCATTTGTATCATCCAAGAATTGTTCATTTATGTAACGTAAAGGAGGTTTCCCCCTCGAAGAGGCTAATTTTTAAGTCGTTGATCTATCTTTTCTTCAATTTTGTGAGTTGGTTAAATAACATTTGGTATTAGAATTTTGGATTCTATGATTTCGCTTCTTCAAACAGGTCATCTTTGTGAAAATTTCAAAACTGAAATCTTATTGCATCAACTAGTATTTATTTTTCTAATTGTTAATTATTTTAACAATTTATCTGTTATGACAAATATCAAATAAATCACACTGCAACCTAAGTCACCTGACACGGGGGTTCGGGATTCGTAGGATTCAGGGATTCAAGTGTCGGATTCGGACATGTTGACCCCCCGGAACAGGACACATAGGATTCGTTATATATTATTTATT